>BQKN01059771.1:0-36372 GCA_022839385.1 Asparagus kiusianus
CAATAGGGTAATTTTACCTAATGGGATAATTTGAGTGGGATAAAGTGGGGATAAAATGACATAATGGGACAATTTGAGTGGGACAATTGGTATGATATCTTTTTATAATATTATATTTATAACTCAATTAAGTTCAAGTTTAACTTGATATAACATTAAATGATTAAATAAATAATAGTTATAATATACAATAATATTATTTTTTAAGATTATTTTAATATAAAATATTAAAAATAATATAATAATATTAATATTAATCAATTTTTAAAAATATAACATTGTGTTTGCCATTTGTTCTCTCCAACGTGATGCAGCTGTCTGTTGTGCTTGTTGAGTTTGTAGGTCATCGTCCTCATCAGAATCACCATCAATCGGAACAACATTGCATGGTGCGTCTGGAGGAAGATCGGAAACTTCAAAGTCATCGTTGGAGTTCTCCATCTTCAGAAAATTTTGCAGACCGATACATGCCCAGATCACTACAAGAATTCCATCACACAAACAGTAATCAAGTCACTGGACTCCCTGTAACACAAACTAGCATATGCAAAATACAAAAGATAAGCATAGTGATTATAAATCAGAACATGTGCAAAATACAAAACATTCTGATTATAAATTAGAACATGTGCATGTGCTTACATCAACTCCAAAAGATAATGCAAACAACTATCCAAAAGCATTCATGTGCTTAACATAAAAGTCCAAAAGCATATAACTAACATCTATGTTCCCAAAAGCATATAACATAATAGTCATTAATAAGCATAGTGATTGTCGTCATTTGGAAATACTCTAGTCAGACGCCAAATCATAAACCTTCTCCTTTGATCATCATTCATCTTCACAAACATATCCTTCACGTCTTGGGAAATATTTTGACTAAGGACAGTCAATCGTTCTTCATCGGTAAATTCTAGAATTGAAGCCACTCCCTTGACCCACGGTTGGTTGCGGCTTCGCAGCAACCTCACTTCTGTGACTAACTCTTGTAAAGCCTTACTTATAATTGTAATTCCACTCGCCATTTCTTGCACGGCGGGTGTAGACAATGCAGAGGCAGAGGTGCGGGAAGGTGCTCTACGAACATTTTGGCCATCTCACCGTCTTGAGAGTACTCTTCCATAGTTTGAGATTCCAAAGTAAAATTCATCCTACAACGCAAGAGGAATCACTTATAACAAACAACTTTAGCACTTATAATAACATTTATGTTCATGATAACAAACAACGTTCAGACTGTAACAATCATGCAAAACATCATGATAACAAACAAATATAACATCATGTTCATCCATTTATAGCCTATATAGCCTATATTCAGAATATTTGAACTAAGAGGATTAAACTACGACGAACCGATCCTGGTGCATGCTGGCTTGAGCCTGATGTTTGATCTTCCTAGTTTAAGACTTTAACTAGTATCAAAGGCCAATTTCTACTGAAGGAGAGAAATGGTTAAATTTCCAAAACTAAAAATGGCTTTGATAGTATATTAATTAGTAAGGAGTGAATCTCATGATATGATCTGGGCTTACATAGTGTACGCTGGTGCACATGCTGCTCTGCCTGATTTTTGTGGGATCATAATGAGGATGAAATAGATCCTAGAGACAAAGGAACTTGACGGACGGTTGAGTTGATAACATATTCAGGATATATATTTACTTTTACATATAAAAATCACTCTACTTGCTAAGAAAGAATCCTGATTGCCTATTAATTTGTCTCCTTCTAGCTGCTGGTATATAGTAGTTTTTACATATAAAAAATCATTCTTCTTGCTAAGAAAGAATTCTGAGAGCCTGTTAATTTGTCTCCTTGTAGCTACATGTATAAGTATTAACATATTCACACAACAATCCTCTGCAGCTCTACCTTTGCATGAATACATTAATTGATGAAGCAATAGTCTCACTCCTGACAAAACTAATAAGAGATTATGTATCTAGCTGCTGTTTATTAATGAATTCACTAGATAATGAACTCACCCAATAAAGTGCAGCTGCTGTTTATATATCAGAATCATCAAGCTGGAGATGTATTGACTTAAATTTATCAAACTTTGTGGTGATTTTTTCATCCCCAGAGACAAATATTGAAGGCAAATTGCCTAAAGATGCAAATTTAAAAGTCACCTTGAGATCGCCGGAGAGGAAAACGAGAAACCCTAGCTAGGGTTCGGCGATTGGGGGAAAACGAGAAAGGGCGACAGAGCTCGAGAACGGCGACGGAGCAGGCCCACGACCTCCAGAACGGCGACGGAGAAAGGGAAAGGACCTCGAGAACGGCGACGGCCCTGCGGGAGTTCAAGCTCGAGAACGATTTTCGTGAGCAATTCCCCCCCTCTTGTTCCAGGAAACGAAATGGGGTAATTTTGGGGGTGGGGGCTGAAAACTCTTTATATACTTGGGGTAATTTGGAGGAAAGTGGGGTATTTGTCTCATAATTACCCCAACAAACCAATAACACCAAAAAAATTGGCTCTGGTTCCAATTACACCAATGAATAACACCAAAAAGTGGTTTTCCAAAAATTATCCAATTATCCCAATATTCACACCAATGAATAACCCTCCCTTAGGTGTCATTAATGGATAGAAAGTTATAACATTAGAACTCCCAAACAAGCAGAATTAAATTTATTTCCCTTCTTTTTACTAAACTCCCAAATAATATTTTATCTTTTCCCTCTCCTTAATCATTCCCCTTGAGCTATATTGATTTGCTTGACGAGGAAAAGTTCTAACGTTTTCATGGGCATCGTCATTATTTTATTGGGTTTTTTTGGTAGTAGTCCCTTAAATCTTTCATATTTTCAATTAGTCCCTCAAATCATTAATGTTGCTATTGGGTCCCTTAATTCTTAAGTTATTTTGAAATTAGTCCCTTGTATCGATGAATTTCTATTAGGTCTCCTAATTCTTAGGTTATTTTGAAATCATTCACTCAAATCAACAGTATAGTTATCAATTAAAATGATTAATTTGCAGCAAAATTTTGGGACCTATGGAATATAACGAAAATGTTGACAATTTGAGAGACTAATTTCCTTCAAATTGGTACTTCTGCTCTTGGTTGAGGGATTAATTTCAAAATAAATTAAGAATTGGAGAATTTAATAGCAATTTCAATGAAGTGAGGAATTAATTTAAAATTACGGAAGATGTAAGGGACTAATATTGAAAAACTCTCTTTCTAAATTGACATTGAGGTTTTAATTTATAATTACGGAAGATTTGAGGGACTAACATTGAAAAACTCTCTTTCTATAAATTTTCTAGATCTAGATTGCTTGATATTTACGCGCATCCGGGTTTCGGGTCCAACCCGTCTAGCCTTTTAATTCCGATAGCAGGGAGTCGATGGACCTCCTCTCCCAATTGCCCCAAAACCCTAATCCGCGCTCCACTGCTCTCACCGTCGAGTTGATCGCCGACGAAGCAATCGCCGAAGAGGAGTTCATCACCGACGCCGTAGACGGCTTCATCGCCCTTTCTCTATTTCGTTGAAGCACTGAAGGTATTTCTTCTGAACTGTAAAAATTTGTGTTTTTTAGAACAATTTTCCAGAAAGTTATTGACGAGGTCGAAGTAAGAGGAGAAAACCTTGAAAAATCCCCAAACTGACTAGCATAATTTCAATGCTTATAGATTTCAATTGGTTTTTTTTAGAGAAAATTTCTAGTTTAATTTTTGATAATTGAACGCTCGTGAAGGATTGATCATCATGCCTAAGATCAAGACGAGCCGGGTCAAATTTCCTGAGGGATGGGAGCTCATCGAGCCTACACTTCGAGAGCTGGAGGCAAAGATGAGAGAAGGTTTGTGTTGTTTCCCTCATTAGTCTTAATTTAATTTAGTAAGGACTATTTTTTTTCGTTAGAAAAGATTATTGTTTGCTTCTAACTCATATGATGACAAATGAAATTGTTAATTGGCAGCTGAAAATGATCCGCATGATGGGAAGAGAAAGTGCGAAGCGCTGTGGCCGATATTTCAAATTTCACATCAGAAGAGCCGATACATATATGATTTATACTATCGGAGGAAGGAAATCTCGAAGGAGCTGTATGAATTCTGTTTGGATCAGGGATATGCTGACAAGAACTTGATTGCAAAGTGGAAAAAGGTATGTTTTTTGCACCGTTCTTGTTTTAGAATAATAATATATTGTTTCATGCTGTTTGGTTCACAAGGGTGCTTTACATGTATAGTTCCAAAATTCAGATATGATAAGATTTCATGTGTTTTTTTTAAGGAGAATATTTAATCATATATAATTTGCTTGAAAGTTTATTTATAAATAGAAAACTGAGGGTTAAATAATGTTGATCACAAATTTTAATGATGGTATATCCAAATTGAAGCCTTAATATTTATTTTAGGCATCCCCTATAAAGAGTAGACTATTGCCTTTGAGATGAAAGCATCGAAGGATTTTTACGTGGCATGCTCTTACCTAATGTTAATCATCTTTGTTGGGGCTTTTTGTTCAATGTTGGTACCATTGGATGCATATACTCCATTTCTGTTCGTTTTTTACGATAGGAACTGTTAGGCTGATGTAAATAAGTTTCTCTTATAACTTGACTTGAGGGTGATAATATATGTCATAAGCCACTCTAAAAGTTGGTCAAATTTATACTCAAATATGTCATCTGATTTTTCATCTTTATAATATGTAGTGCAGTTACTTAGTTTCTATGGGTTCATCATCTTTCAGTCTTTACGTTCTGATTTCCTTTTTGCTCTACTTTTTTGAACTTCTGCAGCCAGGTTACGAGCGCCTTTGCTGCCTTCGTTGCATTCAACCGAGGGACCACAACTTTGGGACTACATGCGTCTGTAGGGTTCCCAAACACCTGAGAGAAGAAAAGGTCATAGAATGTGTCCATTGTGGTTGCAGGGGTTGTGCAAGTGGAGACTGAAATCTCTTGTGTGGTGGATGCCAACATCGAATGTCGGGCATTGACATGCAATCGTGTCTGGAAAAATTCTCTTTGCCTATGCATTTGAAATGAAAACCTTGTATTACTGTTTAATCTGTGATATATTAGCAGGAAGAGAACGGTGTTAATAACTTGAAGGTATCTTGTTGAGACTCAAGGGTGGCAGTTCCCAGTAGTATCTTTAGGTTATGGAATGAACAAATTGTCATAGTAGTGGGACTGTGTTGTTGCATTGATTCTAGCTTTATTGGATGTATTCTAATTTGGTTGTTACTCTAATTTAGTTGTTCATCAAAAGAGATTTATTATATGTCCACCGTGTTATGTTATATTTATTATTTGACATGTTTCCTGTCATAAAATTTGTTCTCTCTTGATTTTTCTCTTGCTTATATTTCTGACGTTGTTTTAGATTGCTTCTCATGTCATATTTCTCCTCCTTTTTTGAATCAAATTCGTGACACTGTTGCAGGTTATAAACATACGACCGGTATGGTAGTTTATTGCACTACAAGGTATGAGCCCTGTAACTATTTTAAATTGTGGATCATCTCCTAACTGTATGTTTGATTATTATATGATTTTGGTCATGAATTCATGCACCTTAGTTAAAGGTCAATCTCGTACTTCGGAAAAAAGAAAAGAAAAAAAAGATCTGTGTGTAACTTTTGAGTTTGTTACATAATATGGCTAACAGACTGGAAATTTGGTAGTTCTAAGGTTCCGAGGCAACTTCTGCTAGAGGCGAAACGATCACCTTTTGAACATATCTGTGCATGATTTGATTCATCAATGTAAAATGATTTGATTCATCAATGTAAATGAAAAGGAAGATGATTTTTAAACTGTTTTCCCAGGATTATAGTCTAGTCTCCAGTAGGTCTTTCTGCTTGTAAGAAATTGGTTCAGAGCAGTTAGTGGAGAAATATTAATGCAATCTGAACACTGCCAAATGCCAATACTTTAATGAAAAGGAAAAATTCTCATCATCGCGACCTCTCGATTTCTTTAATTCGCTCTCCTTTCCTCTCCTCTACACATAAAGCACCACCACTATGATCACTCCCCTTCGCCCTCCACGAAACCCTAACCCTAACCCTAGAATTCACCACCAGGATGCCCCTCCCGCTTTCCTCCGACGACATCATCGGATCCAGCAGCAGCCGCCGGAGCTGTATCTCAGGCAGCTTCCACAACGCCACCGATGTTTTCAGGTGATATTCCGACGACGATGAGGGGAATCTCAAGTGGGCGGCGCTCGAGAAGCTGCCAACTTATGATCGGATGCGAAAGGGGAATTTGAGAAAGGAGGTTGAGAATGGAAAGATTGTGAGTGTTGAGATTGATTCACAGAATCTTGGAGTTAGCGAGAGGAAGCTGCTTGTTGAGAAGATTTTGAAAGTAGTTGAAGTGGACAATGAGCAGTTTCCTCGCCGGCTTAAGAGTCGAATTGATCAGTTTAGTACATTTTGGATTTATTATTATGAATTTTCTTTGGCTCTAATGTGACTTGGTTTTGGTTGTGTTTGTTTGGAATTAGAGCGGGACCCGAGCTTCCTATGGTTGAAGTGAGGTTCGAGGATTTGTGTGTAGAGGCTGATGCTTGTGTGGGTAATAGAGCTGTGCCTACGTTACAGAACGCCACATTGAATATCATAAAGGTAATTTTCCTTTACTTGAATTTTGAGAAAAAGTTCGTTTTTAGGGTTTTTGAGATATTGGTCCCCCAAATCTCTTCTATTTTGACGGAAGGCCCCCAAAACCTGATTTTTTAGTATAAGTTCCCGAATCCTGAAAACCCATTAGTTACACCTAATTAGTTCCTGTAGTTTAAATCGTTAGTTTAATCTCAACTGCTAATTTGATAACAAGGATGGAACCTCAAAAGTGTGAGTCCCTACTCCTAATTAGTGGCTTTAGTCTAAATCTATTAGTTCAATCCCAAATGAAAGTACAACAAGTAGTTTTTCTGTTTTTATGTCATACCTCTGTTTTCAATCCACACTTCTAACAGTCATAAGAGCACAATGCTTCATTCTGAACCCATCAAAACCACCCACCTTATGTTATTAACTCTACTCACATTTTATGCCTAATGTACTAATTTTTCTAAGTTGATTAAGTTTAGGTGGGAAGTTTATTATTATTTTTTCTTCTTTCATTGGTGATGTTTATTGTTTATAGGCAGCGTTCTGTTTCATTGGTGATGTTTAGATGCATCTTCTTTTCGGCAACCCAACTCTTAGAAACTCCAAAGTTAAGCGTGTTTGGCCTGGAGAAATTCTAGGATGGGTGACCCCCTGGGAAGTTTTCCAGGGACCGCGTGAGTGAGGACAAAACGTGCTGAAAAGACATGTGGTGATTTGTGAGGCCAGTCCATCAGATCTAATAGCGTACCGACTCCGGGATTCCGGGGCGGGGCGTTACAGTTTCTGTCTTAACTGTCTAAATGATTAGGCTTTCTTGACATGACATCCCTCCTTTTAAATAAGGAGAGAGATATTTTTCTTCAGTTAATCACAATTTTTTATCAACAGAAAAATTCAAATAGCCCTTACACAGAGCAAGCTAGCCGCGCAGTTGACCCCTAAGATTGGAAATAAAAGTTTTCTAATTATTGTACTCTAGAAGCGGTGGAATCCTCCAGGTGTTTGTTTGTCATAGAGTTTACCAAGTCAATATAATCTTAAGATAAACAGAATACTGGTTGCATTTAGAGGTTTATAGTTAGCGTCAGTAAATTCGTGATGGGATTTGTTCTCATATATCAGTGAGTATATGCCACAGTGTACTAAAGTGTAACATTATATCATACGTGTGATGGGGAGACGTTGAACATTTATACACGGTTATCTAAAAATGTCTGCAATTTTGGGTATAGTCTGAGTGCTCAAATTCAGAGCACAGCGGTGCTGATCATGTCCAAAGTTAAGTAAGAGTAAAATCTTACTTCAATTTGATGATATCTTTGTGTTGGCAAATTTTTTTTTGTGTGGCTTTCCTCTCATTTGTCTTAGTTTATAAGATTGGATATGATTTGGCCTGGTCATCCTTTGCAAATATTTGTGCTGCCGTCCTGTTCTTATATATTGTTGTTGCTCTTCAGAATATGTAAATAACTGATGTTTTTATCTGCATGGAGTCATTATTATTTTTTGTTAAAAACACAGGGTTTTGGATTATGTGGTTGTATTGGTCAATGGGCCGGCCTCTATCAACCCACTTTTCCTTTTTATTTCTAAATCAAGGGGGAAGGGGGAAAAAACAACCAGTTATTGAGGAGCCCTTGCTTGTACAATGAACGGGTCATTAACCATCATGAAAAATTTCCAACAGTTAAGAGTTTTGTCTTCTCACTTTTGTTTTCTTCTTCATGTAGAAGACCATAAACATTATAAGCAAAATATTAACGATTTCTCCAAACATTTGAATTGTTAGAATCCTATAGGGAGTTTTGTAAAAGAGTAGTATATCTAATGCTAGAAATATTGCAATTACATGATCGTTGACATGCATGCATGGTCACCTTCAACCCGTTCGACGAAATGTCACTTAGTATAAAGACTGAAGCTTCATAAACCGCCTCAAGTTTACCATATATTTCTGACAAGCTTTTATGTAGTTAAAACTAGAGTTGGAATACAAAAATCAGTTTTCCCGCCTTGATGGTGCCGATTGTGACAACGTTTATAATACAGAAGCTGCTTCTGCTTGAAATCAGAATTATGTCTTGGACGTCATGGTCACATCTCTATTTGATTATTCAAACCCTCATAATCAGTCCAAAATGCCTCTTTTTGGTTCTTCTATATAACAATCTTTATGATCACCATGACAACTCATCACTTTCTAGCCTCCTGAATTGTATACCATGGCGGATGACCTTAGTAAATCGAAAAGCCACAGAAAAACTGAAGCTTTTGACTGGAGTTCATCCGCTGATAGGAACGATGAGGAAGACCTGAAATGGGCAGCACTTGAGAAGCTTCCCACTTACGACAGAATGAGGAAAGGAATTCTCATGAAGGAGGCAGGAGAGGGGAAGCTTGTAGGCAATGAGGTTGATATCCAAAAGCTTAGTGTCACTGAGAGGAAGATACTTACAGACCACATACTCAAAGTTGTCGAGGAGGATAATGAGCACTTCCTTCATCAGCTTAAAGCCAGAACTGACCGGTTTACTACTGCTGGCACTTTATTGGTTGAAAAAGTGTTGCATTTGTTGAATATTGTTTCATTGGTTTTGTTTTGCTTGGTAGGGTTGGGATTGAGCTCCCGAAGATTGAAGTGCGTTTTGAGGATTTATTAGTTGAGGCTGATACATACATTAGTAACAGAGCAGTTCCTACTCTGTTAAATTCCATTCTGAACATCGTAGAGGTGGTGTTCATATTTCTAATGTTTATTCATCCCTTTTTTTTAATTTTGTCTTTAAGCCATTCTGTACATTCTTTTGTTATCTATGTGTTTTTGGGGTAAATTAGTGAAAATCCCCCTAACGTTTAAAATTAACAATTTACCCTCCTTTCTTTTAGTTTCAACAAAATTAACTTGGATATAGAAGCTAATATCATAGGATATGACAATTATGTGCACTGTCGCATTAATGTTTATATGGTTTTTATTGGCAATTGATGATTATTTAACTGGAAATTGAAAATAATGGGGGTGAAGGGCGACACTGTCACTTTTAAAATGGGGGATTTTTGTCAATTATGCAAACCTCAGCATAATTTTTCGTAATTTATCCCCCCCCCCCCCCCCCCCCCCCCAATCGGACTCCTAATACTATCTACTGCCATTCTAGCTAGCCTGGAAGGGATGTCAAAGTAGTTGAATGATTGGTTTTCAAGTTCTAAAGATGTATTTGAATACGAGGTTATATTTTTAATTTGATTTAATTGGAAATCCTAATTGTTAACAAAATAGCATGTTTGTTTTGCAGGGTGTGTTCAGTTATGTTTGGTTCTCCCCATCAAAGAAGAAGGTTCACAGGATACTCAATGGTGTCAATGGAATCATCAAGCCATCAAGGTATGTACACGAAGTCCTTCGGAGAAACCTTCTTGTTCTTATCATGCCTGATTTTGATGAAATCGTACATCTTATCATGAATAAAGGAGCAGGAAGCAGAGGCTTATTGTATTATATGCTTGTTAACAAGGGTAACTACCTAACTTAAAAAGCAAAACGAAAGCAATCTGCTGAATGTTTAGTAGTTGCCACAATCAGCTCATGATGTTGGCCTGAGAGTTAAGTTGAAATAATTCGTGGGTGTCAATTGCTTTAACTACGTTATACCCGTATTTGCCCATATTGTAATCAATTCATGAGTGGAACTGAGATTTTGAATTTAAAACTATTTGGTCGGCTACCAATTTCTATGGTTAGTTATTTCTTTTCTATGTTAGCAATCACTTTCAAGGAGCAATTGGCAAAATATCACTATTAATCCTTTTCTAAATTAGGTAACTTGGATCTATCACTTTTTTTTCAATATTCCTGGATATCCAATTGGAGCTAAATTCTCAGTGACTTACTTTTCCAAGTTTGTCAAGACATGCAGACACACGCACAAATACTTGCACACAACACGCACACACGCGCATGCTCACATACATATCTATGTGCCTGTGTGCGCATATGCGTGTGCGGGGGCGAGGGACATGGGGCGTGTGTACTATATATATACTATTTATTTTCTTATAAAGAGATCATTGCGTCATGATTATATATATAACGTCAGCAATAGACTATATGATAATCTTTTACTTTACTTTAGGTGGTAAGTTTGTTAACTGTTTTTGGGTGTGTAGTCAACAGTTGATAATTTGTATTAGCAGAACTAAATGTGCTGACTCTTTTAACTAAGTTATCTTGTGCTTGCGCTCGTGCTCGTAGGATACTTCTGATAAAGAAGTGAGTCTATGCATGTGAATGTCCCTTATTTTTAAACATTTGGATATCATTTGTATCTCTTTGTGTTAATATTTAGATGCGGTGATGTGTTGTTTACCCTTATTAGAATATGATACTTATTTATCTGTTCCTTGATTAGAGTGTTGCTTCTCTTTAAGTTAATAAAATGGTGAGTTTAAAAATGAAAAATCTGTATAAATGTTGGTTTTATGATACATTTTCTGATATTTTGTTGCTAGATATCAGTAGGAGAGGAGACTTGGTGAAGTTTTTTTTGTAAAACTTTGATGAACTAGGGTACTCATTCTTGGTTGGGGATGAGTGCTATTTTTGTAACAGCCGTTTTTACCTAATTTAGCTGGCTAGATTACTATTTTGGTAATCCATCTGGCTAGATTACTATTTTGGTAATCCATCCTTTCTCTCAAAAAAATGGTGAGTTTTATGTTCTCTCTTTTCTACTGTTTTCAGAAGAAACCATCATGTGGTTTGTACATTGATTTATGATCATTGGAACTTTGCTAATAGATTACTTATCAAGGAGAACAAATAAAAAATATTTGTTTTTGTTGAAAAATTTCAGAATGACGCTACTTCTAGGACCACCAGCTTCAGGAAAAACAACGCTTTTGTTATCTTTGGCTGGGAAGCTTGACAAACAACTAAGAGTTTGTGCCCTCTCTACCCTCCCTCTGTGAATTGATTTGACATGCATTATGTTTGCTTTCACGAATTCATTTGCATTAAAAAAAATCACTTCTATCAGCTTACAGTATGTCATCATTGCCTTGCAATCAGGTATCTGGAAAAATCACATATTGCGGTCATGAAATATCAGAGTTTTCTCCCCAGAGAACTTGTGCATATATTAGTCAACATGATCTTCACCATCCTGAGATGACAGTTCGAGAGACATTGGATTTCTCAGGACGGTGCTTGGGTGTGGGAATAAGATATGACTTGCTTTCTGAATTGTCAAGACGAGAAAAAGAGGCAGGCATTCAACCTGATCCACAGATAGATGCTTACATGATGTCAACTGCAATGGAAGGACAAAAGACCAGTCTTGCAACCGACTACATTCTCCAAGTCTGTTTCTCAATTTTGAATATCTACTTTTTTTCTTTTCTTAATTTCAGTTTCTTGGGTGCATTGCTCGCACTGATTATCAAACTTATTTGATCATAAACTTAGGTATGGGTTATTGTAATTTCACACGCCATGGGTAGTGCTCATAATTTCTTACTTGCTCCGAGACAGGTACTTGGTTTAGATGCCTGTGCTGATATTATTATTGGTGATGAGATGATCCGTGGAATTTCAGGGGGTCAAAAGAAACGAGTCACAACTGGTATGTTTGTGCACATGCACCTCGTTTCTCTTGCTTTGTGTGAAAGTACAAATTATATCCATAAATTCATTTTTTCCATAAATTAATCATTAATCAGCGTGTCTTTATCAACTTCTATGCAGCTGCTGATAGATGTTCATCAGCATATGCCCTTTTACTTATTGGACATAACCAAATGATATCTATTGGCAGCTGAATAGAAGTTATATATCGTTTTATACTTTACTGCTGATATTCTATAGTGATGAAGATAATTGGTAGTGGATGATAGGGAATCATATCGTCCACTATTCTTATTTCTTCTCAGTACCTGTTTGCTCATTACGGTAAGCAGGTCATATAAGAACACATCACGCTCTCAGGATTGGTCATATTAGTATGATAATGCGTCCACTATAAATGGAGTGGCTACTAGTTTTGGGACCAAATTATCCAAAAAGGAAATCCCCAGTGAATTTTTGGTTCTAAACTTCTTTAACCACTTATCCACCTTTCTTATTAAACCGTCCTTGCCTTTTCATTTGCCTGTTTAACTATAAAACTGGATTGGGCCACTTAACTAACAAAGCCATTACCGTAAGAGGAGCATGTGGTAGGTGTAAAGTGCTTGTTTACGATGGGAGTACCGGTTCAAGGTTGGATGCCACATGCCTGGAGGAATTTGTGCTCTGATCACTTGGTTTGGTAGGAGGGAAGGTGAGGGGAGGGACAAAAATTAGATTTGCCTTTGGTAGGGAGGGGTGTTGGGCGTAGAGTCACGCCCACCGCCGCGGAAGCGATATCATCTAAGAGAGAGCCCTGGCTTTTGTTGTCACAAAAGCACAAGTCAACCTCTATATTCTTGTTTCTCAAAGGAAACGAGAATAGATAGTGAAATTCTTATTTCTCAAAGGAAACAAGAATCAAAAGTGATATATTTCATCAAAGTGAAATATACACTCTTCCTCTCATCAGTTCTAGGACTGAAATATCGAGGGAACCTACAAGCTATGACAACTCACAGATAAAACAGATACAAACACGAGATTTACGTGGTTCGGCTAACTAGCCTACGTCCACGGGAGGGGGTTTTCACTATGAGGAGAATACCAAACTTATTACAAGTTTTCTCTCAACTCACTCTCTTTTTCTTTATAACCTCACTTAACCCTTGTGATTTTTCCCACACCAATAACACCTCCACCCCTTCTTTATTTATAGGAAACCAAAGAGGGGGGAACCGAAAAATTGGCGGGCACTTGAGGCGGGAAAGAGGAGCGTGCGCGCGGGGGAGCAGAACACGAGCACGAAAACCCAAACGGGTTTCGTGCGGGCGCGACGCTATTAGGCGGCGCGCGTGGGTGCGTGTGGGAGCAGCAGGCGACGTGTGCGGCACGGAAGTGAAGAGCTCACGACGAAAGCTCGTCCGCACAAGGGACAAGCGGCGTGGGTGGGCCCCCTGTCCCCCACGATCATAATTCTCCACCTCGTACATTATTTGATAAACCTTAAATTTTGAACGAACACCAAAAGAACCCCACGAACTCCACCAAAGAGATATCCAGGCCACACCAGGCCAAACCAGCTGCGTCGCTATACCGCGACTGCCTACGTACCCTCCACCGGGATCAAGCTAACCGTAGTTCTGTAATTATTCTCTAACATAGTCTCCACCTCACCTCCATCTCCGCCCCGCAGGGCCATGCCCTCTTGGGCAACTCAACACGGGCTGATATGAAGCAAGTCCAAGCAATGCTAGAACTTGCTACCTGTGACCACCTTGGTTAACATGTCCGCGGGATTCTCATTTGTGTGCACCTTCATGAGAGAAATATCACCTTCCTCTATGGCATCCCGCACAAAATGATGCCTGACATCGATATGCTTGGTACGAGCATGATGAACTTGATTCTTCGCCAAGTGAATCGCACTTGGACTGTCGCACCACAAGTTCACGCTTTCCTGCTCGATCCCCAAATCGTCTAGAAGGCCCCCACAGCCACAATGCTTCCTTCACTCCCTCCGCCATAGCCATGTCTTCGGCCTCTGTTGTAGAAAATATCACTGTAGCCTGCAACATCGATCGCCAACTAACTGGAGCTCCATGTATCCTGAATACATAATCAGTAGTAGATCGTCGTCTATCTAGATCGCCCGCATAATCTGAATCCACATACCCGTCGACCTGACATGTATTTTCACCAAAACACAGACCCGTATCCGCGGTACCTTTTAAGTACCTCAGGACCCACTTCACAGCTTCCCAGTGCGTCTTTCCCGGATTCGTCATGAACCTGCTGACCACACTAACCGCTTGTGAAATATCTGGGCGTGTACACACCATTGTGTATATTAAACTGCCAACTGCACTAGCATAAGGAACACGCTCCATGTGTGCCTTATCTTTCGCTATAGTGGGAGATTGTTTACCTGAAAGTCTGAAGTGTGGAGCCAATAGGGTCACCACCGACTTTGCACTTTGCATCCCAAACCTCGCGATCACCCGCTCTATGTAGCCTTTCTGACTCAAGAACAATCGCCGATTCGTTCGCTCTCTTCTAATCTTCATACCCAGTATTTTCTTTGCAGCGCCTATGTCCTTCATCTCGAACTCTTTGCTGAGTTGAGATTTCAGCTTATCTATCTCCACCTTATTCTTCGATGCAATAAGCATGTCATCCACATATAAAAGGAGATAAATATAATCACCTTCACGAAGCTTCTGAATGTAAACACAACAATCATAATCGCTTCGGGAAAACCCATGCTTCAGCATAAAGGAGTCAAATCGTTTGTACCACTGTCGCGGAGATTGTTTCAATCCGTAAAGTGACTTCCTCAAGTGACAAACATGATTCTCCTTATCCTCAACCTTGTAACCCTCAGGTTGATGTATATAGATCTCTTCATCCAAGTCTCCGTACAAGAAGGCAGTCTTGACATCGAGTTGTTCTAGCTCAAGATCACCATGAGCAACAATACTCAATAGCACCAGAATAGAAGTGTGTTTCACCACCGGAGAAAATATCTCATTGTAATCTACACCCTCTTTGTGCAAACCCCTTAGCCACTAGTCTGGCCTTGTACCTTGTACCACTGAGCTCTGAAGGATCTTTTTTTCTCTTATACACCCACTTACAATCAATAGCTTTTCTTCCTACGGGCAATGGGACCACCTCTCATGTTTGGTTCTTCCGAAAAGATTCCATCTCCTCCTCCATCGCAGCCAACCAACTTTCACTATTCTTGTCTCGAATAGCTTCCTTGAAGGAGACCGACTCATCTTCCTCCACCGAGAGTGCGTATTCAACCAAATTAACATGCCCATAGTGCTTCAGGGGTTGATCAGCCCCCAGCTTCTGTACCTGTTTGTATGCTCGCCTTGGCCTAGTGAAAGCCAAGCTATCCTCGAGTTGCTGTTGTTGTAGTGCCTGTATATTCTCCTGCTGAACCTCCTCCTGCTCAAGCTCATCATCTACCTGATTTCCCACTTGAACATGACTAGAACCTGGTTGGTCTTTAGGTTCTATCTCAATAACCTGGGATTCGGGAGTCCCAACAGTATCAACACCACCATCTTTGGGCACCCTAGCAATCATAGACTTCTCATCAAATGTAACGTCCCTGCTGATCACGAACTTCGAATCTTCTGTACACCAAAGGCGGTAGCCTTTTACGCCCTTTGCATACCCTAAGAAAATTACCTTCTTGGCCCTCACGTCAAGCTTTCCCTCGTTGACGTGATAGTAGGCGGTACAACCGAAAATTCGGAGCCTCTCATAATCTGCATGCTCCCCTGACCACACCCGATAAGGTGTGTCACCGTCCAATGTCGAATGTGGAGATCGATTCACAATATAGCAAGCTGTAGCAATCGACTCTGCCCACCATTCTTTGCCCAAACCAGCATAAGATCGCATATTCACTGCTTTCTCCCGTAGTGTTCGGTTCAGTCTTTTCACGACCCCATTTTGCTGTGGTGTAGATCTAACTGTTCAGTGTCTAGCAATGCCCTCCTGATCACAGAACTCCTTGAAGGCACCGTCTGTGTATTCTGTACCGTTGTCAGATCTCAGCGTCTTCAATTTCTTTCCCATCCTGTTCTCAACCATCGCCTTTCACTTCTTGAATGTCTCAAATACCTCATTCTTATGCTTCAGGAAATAAACCCAAGCATACCTCGAATGATCATCTATGAATGAGACAAAATATTTAGAACCACCCTTGGAAGTTGATGAAGTCGGACCCCAAACATCCGTGTGCACATAATCTAGTATCCCTCTGTTCTTGTGATTGCTTCTCAGGAATTGAACCCTGTGCGCCTTTTCATACACACAGTCCTCGCAAAAGTTCATGCAAGGCTTCTTCAGATTCCTCAGCAAACTCTCCTTACCAAGCAGATCCAGACCCTTCTCTGACATGTGCCCAAGCCGCCTATGCCATAACCGTGTATGCTCACATGGGTCTCCACCACTTCCTTCAACTCTAACTGCTGCATCTCCCGTCACCGTCGTACCCGAGAGAGTATATAGATTATCGTGACGAACACCCTTCATCACTGTTAAGGAACCCCGAACAACCTTCTTCATTCCGTTTTCTGTTACAATCTTGCAACCCCCGGAGTTCAAAGCTCCGACTGAGATGAGATTCTTCCGCAAGCCGAGAACGTGTCGTACGTCCGTCAGGGTTCGAACCACTTCATCATGCATCTTGATTTTGATATCACCTAGCCCCACCGTTTTACAAGCATGGTTATTCCCCATCAATACGGTTTCACCATCAATGCTCCTGTAGGTAGTAAACCACTTCCTGTTTGGACACATGTGGTAAGAGCAACCAGAATCAAGAATCCACTTCCCGGAGGTATCCTCGCCATCCGTGACGACATAACATTCCTTATCGCTCCCATCCTCTGAAGCGTAGCTCGTCTCTTCCTTGCCTTCTCGTCTTTCAGTCTTGTTATTATTCTTTTTCCCACCTACTCTCTTGTTAGGACAATCGACCTTGAAATGCCCAACTTCACCGCATTTGAAACACGTTCGTCCTGCAAGAGGTCTCGATTTAGATCTAGACTTTCCTCCCTTACCTTTTCCTCGCTCATTGCCTCTTCCTCTGGCAAACAGTCCCTGAGCTTGTTCCTTGTTATCACCAGTTGTCATATCACTAGTTGTAATTTTTTAAAGATCATCCGCTAGAAGCGCCGTTCTAGTCTCATCCATCGACAAAGTATCACCCACAAGCATCAGTATTTGCACCAGGTTCTCATAAGACTTCGGCAGAGATAGAAGCAGTAGAAGCGCCTGATCATCGTCTTTCACAGTCACCTCAATGTCTTTCAAATCCGATATGATCCTATCGAACTTATTGATGTACTCCCGGATTGACGAGCCCTCCTCCATCTTATAAGTATACAATTTGGATTTTAAATAGATCCGGTTCGTTAGACTCTTCGTCATGAAGGTGCTTTCTAACTTCAACCACACGTCCGTAGCCGTTTCCTCCCCGTCCACCAAGAAAGCTACATCCCTTTCAAGGCAAAGGATAATCGACGCTCGTGCTTCCAGATCCAGCTCTTCTCAATCCTCATCAGACATATTTTTATGCTTCTCTCTTTCAGCCAAAGCCTTGTGCAACTTTTGCGAAATCAACGAATTTTTCATCTGCATCCTCCAATAGGAAAAATCATTTTTCCCATTGAATTTTTCAATCTCGTACTTTCTAATTTTATTTGTTTTACTTGTAGAAGCCATTATCCGCTTGTATTATGTCAATCCGTTTTCTCAGAAATTTTTAACAATTACTTGTGTTTTACCACACAATATTCAACCACCACCTCAGATCAGAAATTTTACTACCTCCAGTCTGAATAATGGGCTCTGATACCAATTGTTGGACGCAGAGTCACACCCACCGCCGCGGAAGCGATATCACCTGAGAGAGCCCTGGCTTTTGTTGTCACAAAAGCACAAGTCAACCTCTATATTCTTGTTTCTCAAAGGAAACGAGAATAGATAGTGAAATTCTTATTTCTCAAAGGAAACAAGAATTAAAAGTGATATATTTCATCAAAGTGAAATATACACTCTTCTTCTCATCATTTCTAGGACTGAAATATCGAGGGAACCTACAAGCTATGACAACTCACAGATAAAACAGATACAAACACGAGATTTACGTGGTTTGGCTAACTAGCCTACGTCCACGGGAGGGGGTTTTCACTATGAGGAGAATACCAAACTTATTACAAGTTTTCTCTCAACTCACTCTCTTTTTCTTTATAACCTCACTTAACCCTTGTGATTTTTCCCACACCAATAACACCTCCACCCCTTCTTTATTTATAGGAAACCAAAGAGGGGGGAACCGAAAAATTGGCGGGCACTTGAGGCGGGAAAGAGGAGCGCGCGTGCGGGGGAGCAGAACACGAGCACGAAAACCCAAACGAGTTTCGTGCGGGCGCGGCGCTGTCAGGCGGCGTGCGTGGGTGCGTGTGGGAGCAGCAGGCGACGTGTACGGCACGAAAGCGACGAGCTCACGACGAAAACTCGTCCGCACAAGGGACAAGCGACGTGGGTGGGCCCCCTGTCCCCCACGATCACAAGGGGAGGGGAGGGGGCACCATAAAATGAACTAAACAGTTAGAGAGAGAAGAATCCCTTCAAAGTGGGAGAATTCAAGAGGAGAGAGAAAACAAATTATAAAGCATGCATCTCTCCTCCACTCCCCTCCAACCAAACATAAAAGCTTAAAAGGATGTCCATCCCTCCACGTCATTGCACCTCCCCTAACCTCACCTTTCCTCCTCAAACCCCCCATTGATCCAGTCTCTTGTTTTCCTACCCAATTATACGGGTAAGTTTTAGTTGTCGTGCTTGTATTTTTGACAGTTACGTGGGCACCATATATTTCTCAAGATTACAACTTTTATCAAAATACTCCCATATAATAAGGAGATGGGTATTTATATCAATACTATCTTTACTTTTATCAAAATTGATACTTATGACCTTTATTTTTTTGGTCAATACCACATTTACTTGCTAACATCTTTGTAATGTCACACATATTTGAGTTTTTCAGTTAAAAAAATATGAACTGACAAAAATACTCTCACCCAAACACGTGCAAAGGACATGGCTCCAATTAATTATAAAAAATAAAGATTTTTTTAAGAATTAGTCTCTAAATCTTTCATGTTCTGATTTTAGACCCCAAAATCATCATATTTTGAAATTAGTCCCCAAATCGATGTCCTCTTCAACCGACTAGTGTCGTTCTCGCCGGAGAGGGTTATATAGAGGGTAATTTGTCGATCTTTTACTTCTTGGCTAGGGTTTCAGTAGGTTTTTTCTTGGATTGGAAGGGGGAGGGAGGGAGGATTGAGGGGAGGTGAGGTTAGGGTTTGAGGAAGGATTGAGGGGTTTGTTTCCTTGGATTAGAGGGAGGGAGGAGGATTGAGGGTAGATGAGATTAGGGTTTGGGGGAGGATTGAGGGCTTTGTTTTCTTAGATTGGAGGGAGGGAGGAGGATTGAGGGTAGATGAGATTAGGGTTTGGAAATTGGGCTAGGGTTTGGGGATTTGGGTTAGGAGATCCATGGTTGTTTGAGGGAAGGGGGCGGGGGGGGGGGGGGACTAATTTCAAAATATAAAAGATTTGGGGGACTAAAATTGAAAGAGAAACCCTTAGTTTTAGTAGTATATTTGCACGTGCATAAAATTGTTATTCACTTAGTCTCCTATCACACAAATTAGTAATTTGGCGATGATTTGAGTTATGCAATTTTATTATAGAGATAGTAATTTAAAACAAGAAATAATGTTCTTAACACAATTTTGTCGGGGAGCTTTTTGAGATTAATGTAATAGGAGTAAGTCATTCAAAATTATAAAAATAGAAAAATGGAGAATATTACTATTTAATTATGTGACTTCAAATTTTCTTCTTATACCATAATTTAGAACGTTCTAGAAATAGAAAGGAAAAAGAAGAAAAGAGGAAGGGAAAAAAAATCAAAGTGCAATCTTAATTATGTGAGTCAAATCCTAGCCTCATGTCATAATTTAGAATATTCTAGAAACAAGCAAAGAAAAGAAGAAAGGAGTATTTCCTCACTTTGGCACGTGGAATTACAAATATACCCCTCAAACCTTTGTTGCGATGGGAAATGTCCTTCAAACAATTTGGTATCCCCACTAGAATTTTGATATGGTAGTATAGATAATTAATTAGGACAGACGTGCAAAGCATGTGCCCTACTTAGGGGGGTAAAATGGTGAGTTCATTTGCTTTTTAGGCTAAAAACTCAAATAGGTGTGACCTTGCAAAGATGTTAACAAGCAAGGGTGTTACTGGCACAAAGAAAAAAATAATAAAAAACCATTAAAGACGGTAAACATCAATTTTGATAAAAGCAAATGTGGTTTTCATGTAAAAACCCTAAGGAGATCGAAAGAGGGTTAGTTTGGGAATTTAGCTATTCTTTTTATTGGTGCAAACCTTCGAGTCCTAGCTGTTTAGAATATCCCTTCTAGGGTCATGTCATGTTTTCCTGACTAACTCAATTTCTGCGTTTCTACTATCAAGTTAAATATTCCAGGTATCCACTTGTTGAGTTCTACTTATAAGCTTAAAAACTTGCAACTCAGGAGAAATGTTGGCTGGACCTGCAAGGGCTGTATTCATGGATGAGATATCGACTGGACTAGATAGTTCCACTACCTTTCAGATTGTCAAGTTCTTGAGACAGATGGTTCATGTGATGGATGGAACAATTCTCATCTCTCTTCTGCAGCCTCCACCTGAGACTTTTGAACTTTTTGATGATATTATTTTGTTATCTGATGGTCAAATTGTCTACCACGGACCTCGGGAAACCATACTTGAGTTTTTTGAATTCGTGGGCTTTAAATGCCCCGAAAGGAAAGGAGTTGCTGATTTTCTCCAGGAGGCCACCTCAAAAAAGGATCAAGAACAGTATTGGTATAAAGAAAGCGAGCCCTACCGCTATATCTCTGTCCCTAAGTTTGCACAGATCTTCAAGTCATTCCATGTTGGCCAACGGCTTTCTGAAGATCTAAAAGCCCCTTATGAAAAATCAAAAACTCATCCTGCTGCTTTGGCAACAGAGAATTATGGCATATCTAGCTGGGAGCTCTTCAAGGCATGTTTGTCAAGGGAGTGGTTGCTGATGAAGCGCAATTCATTTCTCTACATATTTAAGACAACCCAGATAACAATCATGTCATTAATAGGCATGAGCGTGTTCCTGAGAACTGAGATGCGCCATGAAACAATTGCTGACGGTGGAAAGTACTTCAATGCACTATTCTATGCTTTGTCTAATGTGATGTTCAATGGGGTGGCGGAACTGGCAATGACTATCTTTCGACTTCCTGTGTTCTACAAACAAAGAGATTCCTTGTTTTTCCCAGCTTGGGCTTTTGGACTATCATATTGGATCCTTAAGATCCCCCTTTCACTTATAGAATCTGGGATATGGGTCATTCTTACATATTACGCAATTGGTTTTGCACCTGCGGTTAGCCGGTGAGCCACTCAACTTTCGCCTGCTATTTTTAGGATTTAGCAGTTTTCTGTTACATCTTTCAGACCATTTTGGGCAATTTTCATGTTTTGCAGACTTAAGTAATGTTATAGGCTATATAAGAATAAAACTTTTCATGCCTTGACTTTTTTTCTTAAAATTTCTCAGGTTCTTTTGTCAGTTATTGGCATTATTTGCAACTCATCAGGTAGCACTTTCTGTTTTTCGCTTCATTGCTGCAGCTGCGCGAACATTGATTCTAGCTAACACATTTGGGAACTCTGCTCTGCTGGTTATCTACGTGCTAGGAGGATTCTTAATTTCTAGAGGTTGTCCAATCATTTGTAACAAAAAAGTCTATGTTTTGACCCTCATAATTTCTTTCTATTCAAAGATTATGAAGGTTTAGTAGCAATCGCTTGCTGTGGTTTTCAAGCATACAACTCTTTCCTTCCCTGTATTCAAATATTACTAGAATAATTCCTTTCTTATGTGAGCAGGGGACATTCAATCATGGTGGAAATGGGGATACTGGATTTCTCCAATGCAGTATGGACAGACTGCTATAGCAATCAATGAATTTCTTGATCCAAGATGGAACACTGTAAGTTTATTGAAATTTCACTTTTTATTGAAGTTCCTACGATCACACAATCTCTTTGCTAGCTTGTCACATGTTAAGATCATCCATTGACAGTTATGAGTTAACGTTCTGAGCTGACATGGTTATCATTTTATCCCTGTTACAGCCAAATAATGACACCAGCATTGATGCGTTTACAATTGGAAAGGCAGTTCTCAAGACTAGAGGCATATTTGTAAATGGCTATTGGTACTGGATTTCCATTGGAGCCCTCCTTGGGCTTTCTGTTGTATTCAATGCTTTCTTCATTCTTGCACTAACTTATTTGAACCGTAAGCACATTGTTTTTTATTGACTACATGTTTTTCTTGTGTGTTGGCACATTTTCTGCATATCATATTGACTGTATCCTTCCTCTGTAGCTGTTACAAACTCTCAGGCCGTGTTGATAAATAATGAAGCAGATCACGAAAATAAGTACTTGTTATCGGGTGCAGAAAAGATGTCTCAAATGCCAAAAGGGTGTACTAACCACTCTACACTTGACAATGCAGGTTTGCAGTTTTAGCTATATACGCCCTTTGTCAGTCCTACTGTTGTGTTTAGAGCATTTTCATTTTCAATACTCACAACTGTTGTGCTTGGTAAAATAGAGGAAGAGAGAAATTTTGATTAGCCCTCTCCCCTTTAGTCTAATTTATAGTAAATAAATTATACACTTCACACCAAGTGTTACATTAGACACTTGAACAGCTCCACTGTGTTTTTATCTAGACACGTGACAACTTCACCATGTGATACAATGTAATTAGGCGCATGAGAACTCCACCATGTGATACACTGTATTTAGACACATAATAACGCCACCATGGGGTACATATCTCTACACTCTTCCTCAGTTAGGAGTATGTCATACATGCCCAGCTTATTATGTGAACACTAAAAATCTTTTCCTGAAAGAAAACTATCAATCATGATAATCTGCAGGGTTTGATCCAATATTCGCAGCTTTATTAGCTACAAACTCAATGGAAATTTTGGCAGAAGGAACGGGTTATAAGAAGAAACCAGTAATAATCTGGAAATACAGCAGACGACAAATATTTTTGAATTCAGAGAAACAATCAGTAGATTCTCACATGGAGAAAAACTGTGCGATCACAGATATGGAGAGAGATTAGAATCTCCATCATAAAGACAAGAGAGTAGATTCTGCATAAGACGATGTATTTCGGTCATGAAGATGTATAATAAGGTCTCAAATGTAGAGACGCGAAATAAAAAGAAGCTGTAGTTCAGCTGCAAAATCCAGAAGTTGTAATTCTCGCTGAGTTAGGGAATGATGACAGTTATATTAATTCATAAATAGAAATAGTTCTGGTTTTACTTGTCTCAGTCTGGTTGATTAAGAATTTTGACTGAGTTGTTGAAATGTTTAATGGAATGACATCATGCTCTGATATTTCTCTGAATATCAATCATTTCTACTATAATGTTTTGGTCATCATTCACTTCAGGATTGCTAATGAATGACTAATAGCATAGAAATATATTCTCAGATGTCTATGAGGAAACAAACGCAAAGAAAGTGGGCTATAAGAATGAGAACTCTGCAGTTCAGCCAATTAGAAGAGGAATGATTTTGCCTTTCCAGCCTCTTTCTCTGGCATTCAGTCATGTGAATTACTCCGTGGATATGCCTGCTGTAAGTTGATTTTAATAGGCATTATTCTAGTTATGGAATTTCTTCGCTTCCATGTTTTCACCTTTATTTATCTCAATTAAACTACTATAGATGGTAAAATATTTCGTTTCTTTTAACAGTGAACAGTATGCAAATTTCTAGGGAATACCTGATTTCATTGAACCTGAAATAGGATTTTATTATTTATCTGCACAATGCTGGGTCTTTTTTTTATTTTTCTTCTGGCCTCTTCTTTTTCTCTTACCTGTTTTTATTTCTTTCTCAGAAACTTATTCAGGATCACCTTTTTGTTCAATATAGGACCTTACCTAATAAGAGAAAGAAACGACAAAAGGCAATACATATTTGCACTATCATATGCATCGAGATCCATATTAATTGACATATTTAAATGTTATCTCTTGCTTGGAACAAAAGGGACCCTAGCCCTTTCTGTTTCTGGTGCCAAATGGCCTTTGCTTTTCCTAGTCAGAAACCAAGAATTATAATTTCCAAAAGCAAAAATGCAAGCAAAGTTGTGTTAGATGGTGTACAAACCTCTAAAGGAGATGACTTATGATTCATGGGTGATTATGTTGCCTATTTATATTGATAAGTCTTTATCATCTTGCTGCTAATCCCTACATCTGATTAGTGGTGGTTAGACTGTCACTGACTAACACATGATTATTGTCTTTTTACTCGAAGGATGTTGGACATAAAAGATTAGTTTCAATTTCCACTATAATGCACATTAAATCACTTACGCTAGCCTTGCATTTGCTGTTCTTTTCTTATTATCCTGCCTGTGCAAGTGCAGCAATAAAATGATCCTCATGCTGAACCTATGGTTCTTCCTCTTTTCTTTTTAAAGGGAATGGTGAACCAAGGAATCAAGGGAAGTCGACTCAAACTGCTATGTGATGTTAGTGGTGCATTTAGACCTGGCATCCTGACAGCATTGGTTGGTGTAAGTGGAGCGGGAAAGACTACACTGATGGATGTCTTGGCTGGAAGGAAAACCGGAGGTTATATTGAAGGAAGTATCAGCATTTCTGGGTATCCTAAAAGACAAGAGACATTTGCTCGAGTTAGTGGTTATTGTGAACAGAATGACATTCACTCACCACAAGTGACTGTATATGAATCTCTTACGTACTCATCTTGGCTGCGTCTTGCCCCGGAAATAGACTGTGAAACGAGGAAGGCATGCCACTTACTCCCTGGATTTTGCAATCGTTGGTTCAGAATTTGATAAACCAAGGATAACTGAAAATTTAATCATCATATGGTTCTTCTTGGTGTAAACTCGTATGGTTTGTTACCTTGCATGCAGCTCACCTACAAAAGAAAATGGTCTCCTAAGTAATCAAAGATCACTAATCATTTGTTTTCCATCACAGATACAGACTATACTAGAAGCTCTTCATCTAAATAGTGGTGTTAGGGATTGCCTGGTACTGAGCTGACGTTTCCCAAATTTAGATATGAAGCCTTCTTATTTAACACCTGTTTTAAAGTATGCAAGTGATGTTTGCCTGTTCTAGTATAGGATCTTATTATATAACACTGTACTTTTGAGAGAAATGCTTGATGACAGTACCTATGTCAATGAATATGTCTATATGTTCAGAAATTTTTATCTGTTTTGCACGATGCAGATGATAGTTGAGGAAGTTATGGAGTTGGTTGAGCTTAATCTGTACAGAGATGCTCTTGTGGGCTGTCCAGGCAAAGATGGTTTATCAACTGGACAGAGGAAGAGGCTTACGGTTGCTGTCGAGTTGGTTGCAAATCCTTCAATCATCTTCATGGACGAACCAACAACTGGTCTTGATGCTAGAGCTGCAGCAATTGTTATGCGTACCATTAGAAATACAGTGAATACAGGACGCACTGTTGTGTGCACAATCCACCAACCGAGCATCGACATTTTTGAATCCTTTGATGAGGTCCGTGTTTCTTTCTTCTCTTTGTAGAAATCTGATCCGCAAGAGCTTTGGTAATGATCAGCATTCTAAAGGAGGCTATTTTGCAGCTGATGTTAATGAAGAGGGGAGGGAAAGTCATGTATGCCGGAGATCTTGGTCACAACTCCCAAAAGCTTATAGATTATTTTGAAGTGAGTTTCTTCAACACTGCACATACCCTTTTTATAGAAAAATTGTAAAGTTAGATGAATATCAACATTAAAGCAGTGTCTTTTTAGTAAAGTAACAAAGGGGTATGTATATTCTCGGTGTTTCATTAAAAAGGTAACAGAATGAGGAACAGATTTGTTTAGGAACAATATATAGACGTAACAAAATATGTGCCTCTATGGGTCTCAATGCCAACTTGCACTTTATTTCTTGAACTTTGAAGTATCTACAGTTTTAGCATTTCTTTTCGTTGTCATGGTTCTGCATCTCCGGCAACGAATTTGAAGCAGATTTTTTAAAATTGCCATAACTGTGAGTCTAGGTTTCAGCCCATAAAAAGAGCGCTCAACTTGCAGGGGCAGCCCTCACCACCGCTTCTTAGGGACTTTAAGACATTTAATGCTACAAAAAATATTTTAGCAAAGTGGTACAATGTCCAACTAAGACCTGTGACTGTTGAATGATCTCTCACAAGACAACCACAATTATTCTTTCTGAATGATCACTCACTGTATTTCGTTAGACAAAATGGCTAGTGGACTCTCCTAAGAAGCCTTATCAACTTACTGATATAGTTATTTCTGTAGGCAATTCCAGGGGTTGCCAGAATCTCTGAAGGTTGTAATCCTGCTACGTGGATGTTGGACATAAGTTCTCCATCAGTTGAGGCTCGCCTGGGTTTGGATTTTGCTGAACTTTATTCTAGTTCTTCTGTTTATCAGTAAGCATTATATTACTATACATTTTGGCTGAACTTATTTTAGCTTTCTCTTTCATATTTGAGTTAAATTACTTTGTACAATCCAGGCAAAACCAACAACTGCTTGAGGACTTGAGCAGACCAGCCTCTGGTTCCAAAGATATTTACTTTCCTACCAAATATAACCAGAGCTTTATCACTCAATTCACAGCTTGTTTCTGGAAACAGCACTGGTCCTACTGGAGGAACCCCCGATATAACGTGATGCGCCTCTTCATAACACTTTCTTTTGGCCTTTTGTTTGGCTCCATCTATTGGAAGAAGGGTGAAAAGATGTGAGTTTGTGTTTTTTTTTCGCTTTCCTTTTTTAACTTTTCTTGGTGTAGTGGTGCAATTTCTATGAGTTTGTTAACAAAATAATTAGCACTGAACATGTGTTATGTAGATTCAGTCAATTATCACAACCATAATATTTTCTGCTGGTTTTTTTTCATATAAATATTGTTAGAGATGGTGAGAAGCACAATTAACAGATGCACATGATGAAATAAACACCGAGCAATTTGTTTTTCAATTATTTTGAAATTTGGTAGATTTTGTCATTTTGCCTGAAAAGTTCTTCAAAAGCATTACCTACAGAACAATGTATGGCTGATGCTGCCATTTTTTTAAAAGTTGCTTCAACATGCATATTGTGTAATTACTTTTATTTCTCTTCTTTTTGAGTATTCAAACACTCAGACATCACCATTTATGTACTTTAAAGTTAATCATGCAAATATTTGAAACTTTTTTTAGTATTTATAATAGAAACTTCTACCAAATTAATTGTTAAATTATATCATGCATCTTCTCTGATGATGGATGCATTTTCTAAATAATCAACAGAAGCAAGGAGCAGGACCTATCAAACATACTGGGGGCCATATACGCTGCTACTTTCTTCCTCGCGGCAAGCAATGCTATTACAGTCCAACCTGTAGTGGCAATTGAAAGGACGGTTTTCTATCGTGAAAGAGCGGCAGGGATGTATTCTTCTCTATCTTATGCATTTGCTCAAGTAATCTCTCTCTCTCTCTCTCTCTCTCTATATATATATATATATATATGGAGAGGTTCTAATAAAAACCTCCTTAGCCTAAAAACTAAAAACCTCCTTCATCCATTGGATCTAGATGAATCCAATGGCTGGGATTCATTCAAACAGTCAATAGACACATGTATTAATTACCTCAACGTAGTGAATCCAGATTCACTACCTCAACGTATCTCGAATCACTGTAGTGAATCCAGATTCACTGCGTTGATGTAATTAATGCATGTGTTTAATGAGGTAATTAATGCATGTGTATGTTGACTGTTTGACTGAATCCCTAGATGAATCCAATGGCTGGGATTCATTCAAACAGTCAATAGACACATGTATTAATTACCTCAACGTAGTGAATCCAGATTCACTACCTCAACGTATCTCGAATCACTGCAGTGAATCCAGATTCACTGCGTTGATGTAATTAATGCATGTGTTTAATGAGGTAATTAATACATGTGTATGTTGACTGTTTGACTGAATCCTAGTCATTGGATGAAGGAGGTTTTTAGTTTTTAGGCTAAGGAGGTTTTTATTAGAACCTCTCCCTTCTCTCTCTCTCTCTCTCTCTCTCTCTATATATATATATATATATATATATATCCTGCAGCAAATTCCAATATGGTGGAGGTGGTACTATTGGGCTACTCCATTGGCTTGGTCAACTTATGGCATTGTGGTATCCCAGTTGGGGGAAGATGATAATTTAATCATGGTACCAGGAGAACCCAGCATGTCGGTTAAGAATTATCTTCATGCGAAGTTAGGATATGAGCACAGCTTTCTCGGTTATGCAGCTGTTGCTCATGTTGGTTTTTCCTTGGTCTTCTTCCTTGTCTTTGCATTCGCCATCAAGTATCTCAACTTCCAGAATAGATAGATCAGTTACTAATCGTTGTATGTGAGAAATCAACCAAATGACGATCACAATCTGTTAAGTCCTTCTGCCGAATTTTCAGAGAACCAATCTATCGATCGAGCTTAATACGTTACGAGTAAACCACGCATCTCCTTGGTCTATCACAGGCTATTAAAAGGGCGTTTTAACTTGTACTAAAGTGTTTTTCTTTTTTGTGTCTGATGTGTCATATATATCGCCTGTACTTAATTTAAACAGAAAGTATAGCCATAGACAAGCATAATCTGACTGTATTTATTGGCTACAAAGCTTTTAGCCTTCTTGTACCTTTCTGTAACTTGATATGAAGTAAAATCGAATTTTCAATCTGTTGGCATTTTTATTGGCAGTAATGTGAACATTCTATTATGTAGATGGTCCTAGCGCTCTCCGATACAAGGAATTCTTACACAGCAAAATATTCACCGCCACCACTGCCATCCTTCAGTGCCTCATCTTCACTACAGCGCGCTAACAACAGAATCCTTCGTATTAGTGGGGTGCTCATGAGCTAATATGAAACTTTCTTCGTAAAAGACGACCGTTGACGAGCGTTCGCCTTCAAATTCCTCAGGTCCTGTCATTTAGAGCCCAAGTCCAAATTTATACATAATTTCACAGAAACTAGCGAACAAGTAAGGCTCAATATCCTCTGAAGAACACTTTTTTAACATATGCAAATAAGCAGGATGATACTTTTTTGACATTTTACAGAACATTACACACATTGCACACGGTGGTCCAGGACCTAACTTCGAATTCATACAGAAACAACCAACCTCTATAGATCCTAAATCATTAAAAGCACTGCAAAACGAAGATATTTTTCACAGCCTAAGAACGCCAGGCAAACTTTAGAAACTATAAGCAGTTCAGGTACTAGCACTACTAGCTTCGGAAACTGATCCGTTAAGCTTTCGCAACACGCTGGTCGGCGAAGTAGTGGAGGTAGATGAACGGAGCGCTTCCGCAAGCGGACCTCCCATCGAAGCCTCCCCATTATTATCCCACCCAGACCAATTAGCTAGAAGCGGCTTCTCACTGTTCAATCCCAGGCTGTCAGTGTTTCCAGTTGATAGTTTCAGCGAAAAATCAGACGACCAACTCTCAGGAACTGATATAGAGAGGTGGGTATCGGATGCAACAGAGCTCTCACTGTTATTATGATCCTGCTCTGACCTTGGCCAATCATCGAAGAATCTCATCAGAACTCGACCGTCCGTTGATTTACTATCTGGGGGCCTACAAAATGAGATCAGCAGATCAATTTGATGAGAGCGTTACACTCTACACATCTAGTTTACAGAGGAGGACAGGACTACCTCCGAGTAGGTGATGGGCCTGATAGAGTGAAATGGGCCTGTTTCTGTTCCTCTAGAACTGAAAGAGTTGCTGCTTTGAAACCACCACCGCCCTTGGACGTGGGGGCTTCCACATGCTTTCTTGAACGGTTGCGGCCCCTGTGCACGTGACGCTCGCAGTATTTCTGGCCTGCGACCACCTCCCTCGAGCACCGCCACTTCTTCCCGTCTGTTCTCCTGCACCTCCACGGCTCGGGATCGACCAGGGATCTCCCCCAGTATCCTGTCTGTAGCACTGGGAAGAAATGCAAAGGAAAACTCAGGATATATTGATTGAAAGAGTGTGAAGACCAACCCTGGATATTGTTACCTCAAGTTGGCATCAACACTTTGATCATCTATTTCCGAGGGAACGATGCATTTTGAATACGGATTTAACTAAGGAAATATTATATCAGATGTTACTTTTGAAATAGCTCTACCAAGATTATAATATAGGCAACTAGGTAAAATCATGTCAAGTAGTTCTCATTCATTAGTCACATGTACCTGATTAGCCACTCAGATATCTACTTTCAATATATATCTGAAGACCTTTGTCCTTGGATTCAAAAACATAAATCACCTAAGTATTTTTTATCGTATTTATTTGATAATTTATGAGAGTTCTTCCACTGATTCTTGAAATGAATGGCTTGGTCTGTATCTGGAAATCCTCGTTCTGGGATACAAAACAATACGGTCTTCTCGTTGAGTTCATTCTATAAATCTCTAGGTGAAAAAAAAAAAGCAGACCAAACAGAAAAACAAAGAGAAAGACTAAAGCTATGGAACAAGAAAATAACAGAAAGAACAACAAAAAGAAAGAAAATTAATGAAGCCAAAAAAAAAGGGAACAGAACCAGAGTCTCACTTGATGGCTGAAAATGCTGATAATGGTAGTAAGGTGATGAACTAACAAGACTCCTTTTCAAAGGAAGGATGAGGTCCAAAGGCACGGAAGCCCCGGCCAACATATACTTGTAAATCAAAGCTTGAAGCTCCAGCTCCTGCCATTGTGCCAAACTGAACAAACTCCCCATTCCTACATAACAAACAAAAGACAAAAATAAAAAAATAATAATATCCATACTAATAACATCAACCATCAAAAGTATCATCTTTTCCTTAAAATACAAAAAAAAAAAAAACTTACTACAAGTGGTCCACTTGGTGTTGGGCTCAGGTGAGTGCAGTGGTTGGTCTTCTGCAGGGGGCTGCTGGTGGTTCCTCCATTGTGAGTGATCCATTATGGATATATAGACAGAGAGGGAGTTAAATGCTTCTTGTTTGTTTGTTTATAGAAGTGCGTTGCTGGGGTTTTTCATATTTATAATGAACTTGCAAATGGGACAGGGAGTGAGGCTGTCCTTCTTTGCTCGCTGCTATTTATTATTTTCGCGGAAGGGCTTGGAGGAGCAGGGAGAGGAGAAGGAACGGTCTCTTCAGTTTTATTGAGGGGGTGTTGTGTGATTGTGATGCGTCTGTTTCCGCTTTCTTGGGTTGACAAAAGCTCCCTCCTGAGTCCTGCCTCTACCGTCTAACTATTTTTTTTTTTTCTCTATGCGACATCGCTACTAGTGCTCTATATTTATCTCAGTTTGCAGTGGGAAAAGTGATGTTTGCACCTTGAGTTGCGTGTGATGGATGGAGAGAGAGAGACAAGCAGGCATATCTATACAATAGATAGAAGTAGGGATAGGCTTAGGTGTTAGAGAATTGAGACTTCGCTCCTGATATTTTCACTTTGATGCCCTAAATTATTTTAGCACTTCCACGCATCAGAGTTTTCAATTTGATTCTACTTAGATATCGTGAGGTATTTTCTGACACTTTGCCGCCTCAAAGTTTCAATTTGATATAGTGTTGATACTCTTGCCTAGATTTAGATAGACTTTGTGATAAATTTATATCATGTTGCTGTTTAACATGTGTGGTTGATTGGATAGTTAGCAACTGAGCAAAATGGAATTAAATGCGATAAAAATTTAACAGCCTCAAACAAAAACAAATTTTCAAAACAGCCTCAAATCAGTTTTTAAATTTCAAAACCGACCTACTTTTTTTTAATACTAAAATCGACTCACTTTTTGTCACGTCAGCGTAATTTCATTTCCTAATTAGTCGGGGTTGCCAACCCCGACTATTTAGGGCATAAAAATCATGTTTAAGACTTCTAATTGGGGTTTAACAACCTCCTTGTTGGGGAATTTCAGTCTTCCCGCCTACCACGATATGCGCAACTCGGAAGCCAACCCCAATCAATAAGATAGAACAACCACAATAAAAAAAAGAACACCGAGATTTACGTGGTTCGGTCGACTAACTTCGACCTACATCCACGGGGCAACAATACGAGAAATTCACTATGTATCAGGAAGAACTACAAGAGAAACCACTCAACTCTCGTCTCTCAATCTCTCAACCTCACATACATAATCAACTCTCATATTCTCTCCAAAGCCCACTCCTTATAATCTTTTGCACGGATAAAGACTACGAAATCCTCTCTCTTTCTCTCATCTACTACATCTTTACTTTTTCCTTCATGGTTTTTCCTCCACCAATAGAAGAATATATATAGGGAAACCAAAACCCTATCTCTAGTCTAACTTCCTAATTAGAATAGGATTCAAACTCCTAATCATGATAGAACTCAAACTCCTAATCATGATAGAACCCAAACTCCTAATCATGATAGAACTCTAATCCTATCTAATTCTCATGAAGTTACACAAAGAATCAAAGATAAAATCCCAACAATCTCCACCTTGGATTTGATTCCCAAACTCCCTTGATGATATACCATCGTCGTCTTGAAACTTTACCTCTCTCGCTAGAATCTTCTATTTCTTTCGCACTTCAAATCAGAACACATGCACTCCCAATTGGATGCCTTCACGATCCTCACTATCTTCTGCTTTGCTGTGACGCCTTCACCTCTCTTGTTGTCCTTGTGCTCCACCTGCATCGCTCGTCTCAAATCATATCGGTGCACCTCTCCTACTCTACACTACGAGCTGGATGCCTTTATCTCCTCCATCACTTGGCTTGGATTGAATATGAGAGTTCACCATCTTCAAGTCCAACGCAACCATCTTCATCTCCATGTGTGTCACTCGGTCGTGCCCGCTTGCAAGCTCCACCTAATCTGGCACTGTCCTCCACAAGTATACACACCAATCAACTCATGCTCCTTATCTACCATCAGATTTATCTTGCTGTTAAATAGCGGAATATCAAACTTCGAACTCGAAGAAGTCATTATTCTCTAATCAAAATTCAAATCAGTCACCGTAGAGTTTGAATTTGATAAAACCGATGCCAAAAACGAATTCAGCACGTCGAAAAACCCTAGCAACGACTCCTGGATCACCAAAATCCACCTCCAAATCCTCAATTGACTAACAAATCAATCTGGACCATCGGATCCCCACGTGAACAGTGCCAGCGGCGCTACAGTGTTATGCTACAGTGACCTATCCCCTTTTTTTCCCTTTTTTTATCTTGATTCTTGTAACGCTGATTTTCAATCTTGCACGACGTCGTCTTCTATCTTGCAAACTCGCTCCCGGATCCATCATCATCGCTCTAATAGTACTTGTTGGGGAATTTCAGTCTCCCCGCCTACCATGATATGCGCAACTCGAAAGCCAACCCTAATCAATAAGATAGAATAATAGAATAATCACAATCAAGAAAAAGAACACCGAGATTTATGTGGTTCGGTCGACCAACTTCGACCTACGTCCACGGGGCAACAATACGAGAAATTCACTATGTATGAAGAAGAACTATAAGAGGAACCACTCAACTCTCGTCTCTCAATCTCTCAACCTTACATACATAATCAACTCTCATATTCTCTCCAAAGCCACTCCTTATAATCTTTTGCATGGATAAAGACTACGAAACCCTCTCTCTCTCTCTCTCATCTACTACATCTCTACTTTTTTCCTTCATGGTTTTTCCTCCACCAATAGAAGAATATATATAGGGAAATCAAAACCCTATCTCTAGCCTAACTTCCTAATTAGAATAGGATTCAAACTCCTAATCATTATAAAACCCAAACTCCTAATCATGATAGAACTCAAACTCCTAATCATGATAGAACACAAACTCCTAATCATGATAGAACTCTAACCCTATCTAATTTTTATGAAGTTACACAAAGAATCAAAGACAAAATCCCAACACTCCTAAACAGTCGGGGTTGTCAATCTTGACTGTTTAGGAATGAGATTAAGCTGACGTGGCAAAAAGTTGGTCGATTTTGGTTAAAAAAAAGAAAAGTGGGTTGGTTTTGAAAAATAAAAACTGGTTTGAGGTTGTTTTAAAATTTTGTTTTTAAATGTAATATAAGTTTAACAGAAAATCTAACGAAGTCTAAGCAGTTTTGGTTGTCCAATGTTAAGGAAACACTTTAGCATCTTATGGGAAAAGAACAGAAAGCACTTTATCACTCTATCCTCTGATTTGCCCAGTGAATCAGGAGAACGCCATGGGACTTGGTAACAAATATAGCGGGCTAGAAAGATTTGTAGCAAAACAATATTTATGAGGGGTTTCCTGCAATTATGTCGCCGTAATTAGGGGTGGTAAATGATCGAATCGAATCGAATACTAAAGTGTTCGTATTTGTATTTGTTTAAAATTATCGAATTCGAATGCATACTCTAATATTCATATATCTAGTTTTTCGAATTCGAACTCGAATACTTGGTATTTGATAAATATTCATGAATATTCACGAATACTTATCGAATATCAAAGTATATTTATTCTGCTAAAGAATTTGATTTTCAAATAGTATTAAAATTCATAAATAAAAATTATTCCTTTATAATATATGATGTATATATATTTAAATCAAGATTTTAATTAGAAAATAGATTTAAGATTATTTGAATCTTAAAATCAATGTATAAAACTTAAGTAGAAATGGTAAGTGGGTTAAAAATATAACATCATATGTGCAATAATACAAATAATTAGTTGCGATCAAATTTTAAACGAATATTTAATAAACAAACGAATCGAATATGCATCTGGTTAAATTCTATTCGTTAGTAAACTCGAATACTAAAAAATATTTGTTTAGCGATAAATGAACTACCGAATCGAATATGACCGAATAGTTATTCGAACAATTATCGAACTATTTGTTAATTATTTGGTTCATTTCCACCCCTAGCCGTAATCAGTTTGCAAATTACTCTGCTAAGGGGTTTTCTGCAATTTGTTCATGTAATAACGACAAGAGAGAGAATAACGAGAAAGGAAGATGCTTGTCTTTTTGATCTGGGAGCTGGTTCTTAACATTTTAACCGCGGGCTCTGCCTTTAAGAGAAAGAAACTTTGAGATTAGTGAATGTCATTAGGCTATTTTTTTCAGGTTTAGGCATGTTATGGCGTGGGTACTATGTTCTTTTTATTTTATTTTTAAAACACTTTATGGTTCCAAAAGCAGTCAAAACTAACTCTGGTATCAAGGGATGTCCTCGGTTAATGCGGGTAATTTATTTGCTAGGCACTGTTCCCTAATTATTAATTTATCGTTCATAGGATAGCTTAGGCCTGGTTTAAGTCGGATACGGGAGAGTGCAAGAGCGAACAGAACAGTAAACGGCAGCTTGTATGGCTTAAATAAGAAAAGAAAAGGTCTTAGAAATGAAGTCTTTCTTTTTTAGCTTCTTTTTAATACTTTGGCAAGGGGCAAAAGAGAAATTTGCCTTTGATTGGAAAAATTTATAGGTGCTCGTTAAGTATCAAGTTGGCATGCGGCATAGCAATAGGAGTGGGTCATGTGCCACAAATGTCAGTCAAATGCTCGAGCACCTAAAATTTTATAAGAAGACACGAGGAGGAAGAAAATGAACCATAAAAGTATCGCTTCTTCTCTCCTCCCCTCCAGAAAAAGAGGAAAATGACGTCACTCCATCTTATTGCACCTCCAGTCACCTCATCTTCCATTTTCGAAACCTCTATCGTGTTAGGCGTCCGCCCTCATCATTTTTCAGAGGGTTTTTTCCCCTCCTCCCTCTCTATATAATGAATGAGTTGGATAACGATTGAGTCTCTTTTTGTCTTTCGATTCCGGAATAAGAAAATATATTTTTCAATATGAAAGACACAGATAATACTAATTATATATATATATATATATATATATATATATATATATATAT
>BQKN01059774.1:11085-48352 GCA_022839385.1 Asparagus kiusianus
TACTTGAATTTTGATGTTTTGACATAAACCAACTTTTGAAACTTTGTAAAATGTTTTTATAGACTTAGTAAAATATGTATAAACTGATATTGAAGTCTACAAACTAGGAATACAATATTTTCACAAAATTGCATATTCTATGCAATGTTTTCAAAAACACAATAGAGTATGAAACATATATTTATATATATGAATGTAAATTTGTTTCATATCTATATAGCTAAACCAAAACACAATAATAAATATGAAATGTGTAATATCATATTTATGAAAACTCAAAACTATGTATATATATATATACCTATATATATACATGGAAACCAAACATATATGTATATATGTAATTATATATATACATGAAAACCAATATAATGTGTGTGTATAATATTGAGCTTAGAGTATATAACACACATAATATAAAATCTAAACTAAATATACCAAAGCTTGATCTTGATCTTCAATAGGCTTGACATGATATATTTGCGGATGAAGCTAAACTTGGATCTTGAACTTTGAAATGCATAAGCTTCAACCACTATTCCACCAACCTCCATTGGATATGTTCGTTTAAGCGCAATTCCATCCATCCTCCAACAACGTTGTTTGTCTATAATAAATAAGAAAACACAAATACTAGACAAACAACATTAGTGGTAAATTGTTTGTTAAACATCATCAAAACAAGAGGGCCAACACTTATCCCAACTCTTCTCATTTTCTAAGTCAACAATACACAGGTATCTAGGTCTTGTACACGACACGCTAGGCGGTTCTCAACAAAATAAGAAATAATAAATGATACAACTAATTTTATGCAAATCGTATGATGAACATGACTATATAAGCTAGCGATGAATCAGGTGTGCATATATGACATGAGTGAGTATATATAAGAGTGTCAACATGTCGGTGTCAATGTACATGAAATGTCGTGTTCTACAACTATCAAGTAATTTCACATGAAATGTCGCAAGTTCCAATCGTCATGATCATAAATTGATTAATTCCAAAAATAATCTTTTCCAATGATAGATTCCTTTAAAATTATTTAATACTATAATTATTCAAAACTAACCTATTTTCTAAAATAAATTCTTTCAACTCATTTATTATTATAATAATTCAATTTAAATCGTTTTTCTAGATTAACTCTTTTAAAAATTATTTCTCATAGTAATAGTTCTAATTAATCTAGAAAAACATTAATTTATTATTTGAAATATCGTCATCAACAGTCCCACGCAAATAATAGAAATTCACAATTCAAAATGTGCAGATAACTCATAACAATCTAAAATATAAGAATGACAACGGAGCAACGAGATCTTGCCTACGAGACCGTAGGGTCTGATGGCGAGGCTACGGTGCCGATGCGGACGTGGCGTGTAGCGATCGAGGCGACGTTGACAGCAGCTTGGATCTAGTTCAGGCACGGTGTTCAGCATGGTTGAGCTCATCGACGTAGATCTGAAGAGTTAGCGTCGAAGTGGAAGAGGCGGACGAGAAGGGGACGCGGGTGGTGCTGGGGGTTCGCCGGCGGCGTGGGGCTAAGGTCGATCGAGCTTTGGGAGGTGGAGGTAGAGGCGCTGGAGGGAGGGGAAGATGGTGCGGTCGAGGATGGGGGTTGGCTGCGGACGAGAAGGCGTGGAGGAGGAGGCTGCAGGGGGTTGTCGAGGCTGGTTGAGGTGGCTGAAGGCAGTGAGGATCTGGGCAGCGGGGCTTGGCTTGGAGCGGAGCTCGAGGAGGCTGCAGCGGGCGGAGATGGTGAAGGGGGTTGGTCGCGGCTGAGGGCGACAAGGTTGGGGTCACGGGTGGCTGGCGGGCTGGGGGATCGCCGGCAGCTGTCGGGTTGGGCCGACGAAGGGGAGGGAGAGGGAGTCGTACTCGCGGTGGTTGGAGGCGACGGGCGCGGAGGCGATCGAACGGAGGAGGCGAGCTCGACGTGGGTTCGACGGAGGACGGTGGTCAAGGTGGTGGCTCGAGCGGCGGTGCGACGGGGTCCAGAGGGTGCGACGCGGGTTTGGGGAAGAAGAGAAGGAGAGAGAGAGAGGCGGCGGGGTTTCGTGAACAGGAAAAGAGAGAGGAGTATATATATATATATATATATATATTATATTAGGGTTTAGGGTTAAGTATTTAAAACAAAAATAATTAAAATAAATAATTATGGATATCTAAAAAGCAAAATAATTACGGGATAATTATCTACAATTAAAAACGTACATGTTGTGCTAATATAAAAGTTGATACGAAATAGTCAAAATATACCAATATGGTATAATTAAACGAGAATAATTAATAATTAAAATATATTTACTTATATTTAAAATTAAACAATTATGAGGTAATTATATCATACATCTCTTTAAAAGCACTAGTTAGGAAAAATCTTTTTAGACAAATATACCCCTATAAAGTTTGAACTATCCTATCTATAATCAAATTCATAGAAAGTTGTTGCGGATGATATGAAATTTGATATCACAAAATAGATAAAGATATCAAAGAGAACATTTAACAAACTAGCCATTTTCTTCTTTTATCTCTAAGCTGACCACTTTTGGCTATATCTATAATCAAATTCATAGAAAGTTGTTGCGGATGAAATGAAATTCGATATCACGAAATAGATAAAGATATCAAAGAGAACATTTAACAAACTAACCATTTTCTTCTTTTATCTCTAAGCTGACCACTTCTGTCGACTACTACTATCAGAAAACAGAAACCACAAGAAATAATTATAGTTAAAGAAGTGCACGTAAGGGTCTATGAGTGCAAAACTGGATAAGAGATTAAGTGATAACTTTGTACACGGTATCTAAAGAGTATTTGAAGCACCTGTAAAAATTATTGTCTGTTACTTTAATAGATATATAATTCTTATCTAAAGAGTATTGGATATATTAATTATCTGTTACCTTATATATCCCCAATTGATAACTTTATACACAAATTTTTCCAATAGAAATAAATTCATAACACAAATTCAACCCACCTACATCCGTAAATAGATGGGTTTGTTATATATATATCCCGAATTAATTACTTTATATATCCCCGATTAATGATAAACAATTCTTATCTGTTACTTTAATAGATATATTAATTCTTATCTAAAGAGTATTTGATATATTAATTATCTGTTACTTTATATATCCCTGATTGGTAACTTTGTACACAAATTTTTCTAAAAGAAATAAGTTTTCATAACACAATTCAAATCCTAATAAAACTCTAACTATTACTATTATCCTATCACATGCAATACCTCATGCCTATATATAAACCAATAAATTACACAATTTTCATACTATCTTCATCTCCTTCAACTCCTTCAACATGTATGTTTCTTTTTATATTTATATTTATATTTTCATGATTTCATGATTAATCTTTAAAAATATTGTGTATTTTATTTAATGGTGATATTTGTTTAACACTGCAATTACTTTTTATGGCAATTGATATTATTTTAAAATTTCTTCAATTTTCATGCAGAGTTTAGAAGATTAAAGATTTGATTGTGTTCTCCCATCTATCAAGGTAAATCTTCATGTACAATTAGGTTTTGTTTCTTAATGGAAATTTTAGTTACAATGATTATTCCCAGATATGTTTATTTTAGTAAATTATATGGATTTTGTTTGGTTAATATTATTTGATTTGCATGAATATTTGCGTTTGTTAGGTTTTTCTTTGGTTTGAGACGCTTAGATTGCTTTGTTTACTTGTATACTAATCTTAATGGTGAAACCTGATAGTCCATGATCCCTAGCCCTAAAGTCTATCATCTCCATCTCTTTGCAAAAAACTGAGGTTTTATTCTGTTTTCGATACAGGCAGCTGACTGTGGTTGTTTATTACTTAATAGCTTGATGCGAAAGAAGTAGGCCAAAAGCTCAATAGATTGTGCAAAGAAAAATTTCACGGGTCATAAACCTGTTCTCCTTTACAAGTAAAAGCACCAACCAGTTAAAAAGGGGAAAGTTAAAGCAACAAATTAAACACTTCCAGTTCTCAGTATCTTTACACAATATCAGATAGGTGCTAAGGTACAGAAAGTCTCTAAAATATTCCAACTCAACAAAGTTTCCAAACTCTATAAGTGGCCTTGCCTGCTCAAAATTTGCAAAATTTAACAAGCCATGAATTTAAAATTGAAATAATATGGAGTGTGTAGAATATGTTTACCCATAGGAGCAGGCTCTGTTTCGATGAATCTACTGGCCTTAGCCTGCTAATGATCCCCTCAGCTCTCCAACACCCACAATATGCTGTAAACTTAAACATTACAAACACCTACCTGAAAATTAAGGCATGATTTATTTCAGGCTGGATCACGACCCAGCTTCATGTTTGTTTTGGCAATTCTACATTCAAAACACACATAAAACAACTGGGATTCAATGCAAAAGCTAGCAAATTCATACCTGAGCATTTGTCCTTAGCTTCCAAAGGAGGAATTTTTGCCCTCAATTCTTTGTGTAGTACAAAGAGAAGAGGAAATTCTGACCTCAATTCAAGTTCCCACAATCCCAGTACCAGGCCCGTAACTTTTCCATCAATTTCATTACAACCTTAAAATTTCCCCCAAATCATAGTTGATACCAGTAACACAAGCTATGAAGAACAAAAAAATGCAGCCAACACCATGAGAAAAGTTCCAAGAATCCATGTTTTTTTGTTTAGACTAGAATTAGAATCATTCTGGCTACTTCCATCGAGAATTGGATTATGATGGATGAATGAATTCAAATGAGGTCATTTTTAAAATGCAGTAACCATAGCTCCTATAAAACAAATTACCACTCCAAATGTCTTGATAATTCCTGGGCGAGTCTTAAATCTGATAACTTCATCCCTATAACATTCATCAAACTGATAAATGTTGGATTTAAATCTAATTAAATCTATTTATGGGCACATATGATTAATCTGTGTGTATTGCTATCCTTCAGGATAACCCACTAAAGTGATCAATCGATTTGGGTTAATGGGTATATAAATATAATCATGGGGTTATATGTGCAGATACCAGGTTGTAATTGTAATTTGATGAGGGTCCAAATTATAAATGTATAACACCTATAAATAAGGGGTTATGGTCCCTAATCTAGGGTTACATTCTCTAATTCTCTTCACCCCCATCTAGAGAAAAATTTAGCTAGAAAAACCCTAAGGTTACAAGATCATAAAAACCCTAATCAGATTTTCCTCAATGGATTCAGGTATATGCTTCCGCACCTTTTGATTCTTGTTAATCTCTTTGAATTAAATCATGGCTTTAAGATTTAGATCTCAAATTTTTAGATATAATAAGTGGTATCAGAGCCACCGTTGATTTATTCTAAGAGATTAAGATTAAAATTAGAGTTCTTTGATCTTATTTTTTTTTATTCAGATTTGTTCACGGATGAACAGTAATTTTCAATTTTTTCGGATGAACAGTAAAAACACTGTGAACAGTAAAGTTTTTTAATTTTTTGGATTTTTTCCTTATCTTTTTTGGGATCTGTATGAAGAAATCATCATTTGTTTTTTCGATTCTGGATCTGGTTTTGAAAATAAAATCGAGGAATTTTTGGATTTTTTGGGTTTGATCTTCGGTCCCGTGCTCCTCGCCAGCAAAGTTTCGCTGACGGCCTCGCTCTCGATTCCGACGGCGACGGTGGTGTCAGGAAACCCTAGGGCTTCATCCTTTGGGTGCAGGAGCAATGGCGGCGACGGTTTCAGATTGAAACCCTAAGGGTTTGTGCGGGAATTAAGGAGGTGGTTACCTCAAATTTTTGGCGAGGCTTGAAAGATTCAAACGAACTTAGCGTTCATTCTCAGGTTGAGCCTCGCGCTCAATTCAACGAACTTAGTGTTCGTTCTCAGGTTAAGCCTCACGCTCAATTCAAACGAACTTAGCGTTCGTTCTCAGGTTGAGCCTCGCGCTCAATTCAAATGAACTTAGCGTTCGTTCTCAGGTGAGCCTCGTGCTCAATTCAAGTTGAGCCTCGTGCTCAGTTCTCAGGTGAGCCTCGCGCTCAATTCAAAACGAATCTTGTGTTCGTTCTCAAGTTGAACATCACGTTCATTTTTTAAACGAACTTCCCGTTTGTTCTTAGGTGAGTCTTGTACTCAATACAGTCGAACCTCACGTTCGAAGTTAAGCGAACTTCGTGTTCACTATGGTTAAGCCTCGGCTTTTCATGGGTCCACTTTTGATATATTTAATTTATTTAATTAAGTTATGGGCCCTAATTAAGCTATGGAAAATTCTTCTAATTCAGATTAAGCTGTTTAATTTGAATTAATTTTAGTAGTTAATCAATTATTTAATTCAAATATTATGACACTAAGGTATTAAGGTTGTCTCTCACTCTAATTGTTTAATTAAAATAAGAAGTTACCAAAATAACCTCTCTTGTGTAGATTGTTCATGAAGAATGTGAGATGTTTGTGTGTATGTTTTCGTGTAAATATTTAATCGGCCCAAATGAAGGTTAATATTTATTTAGACTATATACACATCTGTGATGATAAACATGTGACAATTATAAGGTTTACATGTGGATAATGAATCGATCCAAAGATAGTTTCATTATTTGACATGTATTATTGTCAGTGTTTGATTGTTGCAACAAGAATCACTTACAATTAATATTGCTGTCCAAAGACTTGATATTAATATTGTACCAGATATCTTGGATGGGATTTGTCATTATTTGAATTTTATTGATTATTATTTGAATTTTATTGATTACTAATTATGGTTATTAATGTGAGCATTTTTTGTTATATTTCAGCTAATGTATCTGCTGCAACAATTTCTGCTAACATCAACTCAATTCCCATGCTAAATGAGATAAATTTCAAGGTTTGTAAAGAGAACATATTAATTGTTCTTGGCTGCATGGATCTTGACTATGCATTAAGAACTGAACAACCCCAACCTCTCAATACGGATAGCACTCCTGATGCAAAGAAGGAGTATGAGAAATTAGAGCGTTCAAATCGGGTGAGTCTCATGATCATTAAGCGCGGCGTTCCGGAAGCCTTCAGGGGCATAGAATCCGAAGGGATTACTAAGACTAAAGATTTCCTTGCTGAAATTGAAAAACATTTTGCGAAAAACGATAAGGTAGAAACAAGCACGCTTTTAGCTCGCTTGATTTCAATGAATTATAAGGGCAAATGAAATATCATGGAGTACATTATAGAAATGTCACATATTGCTTCAAAGCTTAAGGCACTTAAACTCAATTTTTATGATGAGTTATTAGTGCATCTAGTTCTGTTGTCTCTTCCTGCATAATTTAATCAGTTTAAGGTCAGTTATAACTGCCAAAAAGAGAAATAGACTCTAAATGAGCTCATTTCATACTGTGTGTAAGAAGAAGACAGGTTGAAGCAAGATAAGACTGAAAGTGCTCATTTCGCCTATGCCTCTAAGGATAAGGGCAAGAAAAGAAAGAATGATAATGAAACTGCTAAGGGTCCAGTTCAGAAGAAACAACATAAGGATAATCAGGGTTGCTTCTTCTGTAACAAGCCTGGACACGTAAAGAATGATTGTACCAAATATCACACCTGGCGTGCTAATAAGGGTATGTTCCTTACTTTGGTCTGTTTTGAGGTTAATTTAGCTTCAGTACCTAGAAACACTTGGTGGTTAGACTCTGGTGCTACTACTCACATAAGTGTTTCTATGCAGGGTTGCCTGAGCTACCGAAAGCCAAGTGATGTTGAAAGACACATCTTTGTGGGCGACGAACAATCGGTAGATGTGGAAGCAATTGGGCACTTTATGTTGCTATTAGGAACTGGTTCCTATTTGGATTTAAAAGATACTTTTGTAGTATCGTCTTTTAGACGGAATTTGATTTCAGTTTATGTATTGGACAAATCAGGTTATTCTTGTTCATTTGGAAACAATCAATTCAGTTTATCTTTTAATTCAAATGTTGTGGGACCTGGTTACTTGAGTACTTATGACAACTTATATTTGCTTGATACAATTACTTCTTATAATGAAACTTTGCATGCGGAATCGCGTGGTACTAAGCATAAATTAAATAAGGAAAATTCAGCAACATTATGGCATAAGCGCTTGAGTCATATCTCAAAAGGTAGAGTTGAGCGTCTTGTGTCTGATTGCATTTTGGATTCCCTCGATTTTTCAGATTTCAACGTATGTGTTGAATGTATCAAGGGAAAACAGACCAAAGTTAAGAGATTAGGTGCCAACAGATCTTCGGATGTCTTAGAATTGATACATACTGATATTTATGGGTCATTCCCTACGGTATCCTGGAATGATCAATAATATTTTATATCATTCATAGACGATTACTCACGTTATGAGTACCTATATCTTATTCATGAAAAATCCGAGTCTCTGGATATGTTCAAAGCCTATAAAGCTGAAGTTGAGAATCAACTCAACAGAAGAATTAAAACCGTTAGATCTGATCGTGGTGGTGAGTACTACGGCAGATATGATGGTTCAGGTGAACAACATCCAGGGTCATTTGCTAGATACCTAGAGGAAGACGGTATCGTCCTACAGCATACCATGTCGGGTTCACCTAGCATGAATGGTGTAGCTGAAAGACGAAACATGACTCTTAAGGATATGGTAAGAAGTATGATCTCTCATTCTTCTTTACCAAAGTCACTCTGGGGAGAAGCACTTAAGATAGCAATTTACATTCTGAATAGAGTACCAAGTAAAGCAGTTGCTAAAACACCCTATGAGTTTTGGACTGGTCGAAAGCCCAGTTTAAAACACCTACATATTTGGGGATGTTCAGCTGAGGCAAGGCCTTATAGGCCAAATGAAAAGAAATTGGACTCTAAAACAGTAAGCAGCTACTTTATTGGGTACTCTGAACGCTCTAGGGGCTATAAGTTGTATGATCCCACACTAAGGAATATTTTTGAGATGGGAAAGCAACATTCTATGAGGATGTTGAGTTTGGGGGGAGAAATAAGGTCAGAGATATTACTTTTGAGGAGGAATTGGTTTCAGATCCAATCCATACAGTTACTTTTGACAATATTCAGGTTACTATACATGTTGTTGCTCAAGAAGTAAATCCGGAATATCAAGATGACAATGTTGAACAACTCCCTGTTCCAGAAAAACAAACTCAACAACCTCAAGAACCAGTGCCATTAAGGAGATCCACGAGAAAAAAGAGAAATGCTATTTCGGATGATTATATTGTATTTCTCCAAGAACATGAGGAAAGTAATGGAATATTGGAAGATGATCCAATCAACTTCTCTCAGGCCATGAAAAGTTCTAACTCTCAACAGTGGATTGATGCCATGAATGAAGAGTACAAGTCTATGTAAGACAATAAAGTTTGGGAACTTGTCCCATTGCCAGAAGGTGCAAAATCAATTGGTTGTAAATAGATTTTTAAAACCAAGCGGGATGCAAACGGTAATGTGGAGAGGTATAAGGCACATATTGTAGCTAAAGACTTTACTCAAAAGGAAGACATTGATTATATAGAGACTTTCTCTGCGGTTTCATCGGAAGACTCTTTCAGAACAATCATAGCACTTGTTGCTCATTATGATCTTGAGTTATATCAGATGGATGTTAAGAATGTATTTCTCAATGGCGACATTGATGAGATGATTTATATGGTGCAACCAGAAAACTTTGTGTCAGGAGACCCAAAGAATATGGTTTGCAAATTAAGAAAATACATTTATGGACTCAAGCAAGCTCCTCGTCAATGGTATCATAAGTTTCAACAAATAATTATCTCGTTCTGTTTTGAGATGAACATTGTTGATGACTGTGTATATCACAAGTTCAGTGGGAGTAAGTATAGTTTTCTGGTTCTGTATGTCGATGACATATTGCTTGTCACTAATGATATAGGCATGTTGCACGAAACCAAGAGATTTTTATCAAAGAATTTTGAGATGAAAGACCTTGGGGACGCCTCTTTTATATTAGGAATCCAGATACATCGAGATCGTTCTCGAGGTATACTTAGATTATCACAAAAGAGCTATATCGATAAAGCACTTAAAAGGTTTGGCATGCAAGACTGCAGACCAGGAGACACCCCTGTGGCTAAAGGAGACAAGTTTAGTCTCAATCAGTGCCCTAAAGGCAACCTTGAAATTCAGGAAATGCAGAAGATTCCTTATGCTTCGGCTGTAGGAAGTCTAATGTATGCTCAGGTATGTACGTATCCGGATATTACGTACATTATTGAGATGTTAGGCAGATACTTAAGCAACCCTGATATGGATCATTGGATAGCAGTCAAAAGGGTTATGAGGTATCTTCAGAAAACAAAAGATTATATGCTCACATACAGAAAATCAGATCAGCTGGAGGTCATTAGGTACTCTGATTCTGATTTTGCTGGATGCCAAGATAGCAGAAAGTCTACATCAGGCTATATTTATATGTTAGCAGGAGGAGCTATATCATGGAAAAGTGTCAAATAAACACTAGTAGCTTCCTCCACTATGGTAGCAGAATTTATAGCTTGCTATGAGGCATCCAATCATGGAATATGGTTGCGAAATTTTGTTACTGGACTGTGCATTTTAGAAAATATGAAAAGACTACTAAGGTTATATTATGACAATAAATCTGCAGTAATGTATTCTAATAACAACAGGAGCTTAACTAAGTCCAAACATATTGACATTAAGTTCCTGGTTGTGAAAAAAGGGTACAGAGTGGACAGATATATATATAAAGCACATTGGGACAAACTCCATGATAGCTGATCCTCTTACTAAGGGATTGCCACCCAAGGTCTTTCATGAACATACAGCTCATATGGGTGTGGTATTATTTGAGGATATCATGATTTAGTAGGAGTTTGTAATTGTGGTGTTTTATGTTAGGTTGTATTGTCTGATCAGAATAAAGTATTCAGTTAAGACACTCTGTTACATTATGTTTGGTTTTGACCTCACTAAAGTAGGACCAGTTGAAAATAGACATGTATTGATCACATTGCATGTAATTTTCATGCTGCATATCCATGATTGATCTATATCGTTTGATTATATTGGTATATGTGACCATTGATAGGTCGAGTCACGATAAATATGACGAAGACCGCTTTAATCCTATATTGATATAAACAATGGACGAGATTGTTTGGAAATACCTTTTCAGTAATAGCAATTTTGAGCTCATAAGGTTATACACAATTTAAGAAATCATATGGTGCCGAAGTGGGTGATTGTTGGATTTAAATCTAATTAAATCTATTTGTGGGCACATATGATTAATCTGTGCGTATTGCTATCCTTCAGGATAACTCACTAAAGTGATTAATCAATTTGGGTTAATGGGTATTTAAATATAATCATGGGGTTATATGTGCAGATACCAGGTTGTAATTATAATTTGATGAGGGGCCAAATTACAAATATACAACACCTATAAATAAGGGGTTATGGTTCCTAATCTAGGGTTACATTCTCTAATTCTCTTCACCCCCATCTAGAGATAAATTTGGCTAGAGAAACCCTAAGGTTACATGATCATCAAAACCCTAATCAGGTTTTCCTCAATGGATTCAGGTATATGCTTCCGCACCTTTTGATTCTTGTTAATCTCTTTGAATTAAATCATGGCTTTAAGATTTAGATCTCAAATTTTTTAGATCTAACAATAAATTATTTCGATCTTTGGATTTTATATTTGAAAAGCTGATTGGTTTATGTAATCTAAATTACATAAATAAAAGTTCTAAAAGAAAACTGATCGAAAACATAAATGTGATTTGATGTTGCTAAAGTCAATGCTGCCGAAATAAGTTTGATGTCAATAGTGTGCATCTTTAAGTTGATTGTGTACCTAAATTCAAATGAAATCATTACAAAAAAGGAAAAAAAATTACAAATGAGTAATTCTATTTGAAAACAACATTTGAGAAGACAATAAAACACAGTTAAAACAAATTCTCTATTTGCATAGAACTAATTGCTCTTGGAATTAAGTGGAGAGCTATTATGAGACTTGAGGTAGTTGAGAAGCATAAGATGAAATGAAGAAAAATACATGTAATCCATAACCAACTTTTCGTCACCTCAAATTTCAAATATATAACTACCAAGTTGTCAAAAAGTCTCAGACCGGCATACAAACACATCGATATCTGGAGAGAAAATCAAAGCATGCCAGTGGAGCATGAAGGAAAATCTTATTGCAAAGATTAACTCATACAAAAATAAAGAGACAAATAAAAGTATATAATAGAATAAATATGGAATTATTTTCCTTTCCAGTAAAGGTAAAACAGACTAACAACCGAGTCAGCACATTAGAATCACAAACTTGTGAATCCTGTTTCGGAGGAAGCTTTCGGCCTTCACTCTCGAACCCTTGCCGCAACCGCTCCTCTTCCGCTGCCTAAGAAAAGAAATGGATGTTGAAGAACAAACAAACAGAGATGACTACTACATCTTTAGGAGTGATTAAATCATGCACCAAATACTTAAATGCAAACATGAGGTAGTACGGAACAGAATACTTATTGCCGTACCCACCGCACCTGCCAGGGGCGTAGCCAGGGTACTCTTGCCCTGGGCAGCTGCCCAGGGCAAGAAAGTGGCCGGCCCTCTACGCTCCAGCTCCTACTTCTTCGGCGGTTGGTCGGTCCTCTATGCCTCCGTCTTCTACGGCGGCGTCTTCGGCCTCCTCTCCATGGGCACCGCCCTCTCCATCACTGATCCGGCCACGGTGGTGACCTGGATCACCGTCCTCATGTTGCTCGCCTTCGCGTGGAAACTAAGGAGGATCCTGGTGATGGAGGCAATTTGGCAGTGGCGTAGCCCAACGATTTTTTGCCCAGGGCAAAAAGAATTCCTGGCTACGCCACTGGCACCTGCTGCATCTTTAGCTGCTCTAAAACGTCTAGAATGCTATCGGTTCATTTTGGCCCTTGGTGCAACTCCACCTACAGTGTTTATGACCATAACATGATGAAGCAGGGGGGAAAACATATAAAATACAAGGGAAAGTTTGCAAAATAGACCATTTTTATGAAATATATAGCGAAATAGACCACTTTGAAAAATAATTAGCAAAATAGACCTCTTTTGAAAAAAAGAGGTCGATTTTAAAAAACGAGGCTCAGAAAACATACGGGACTACTAGTCCCGTATGTTTAGAACCAACTAATCACGGATTAGTGACTCAGAAAACATACGGGACTAGTAGTCCCGTATGTTTTCTGAGTAGAAAATCTCACTAATCCATGATCAAAGCATACGGGACTACTAGTCCCGTATATTTTCTGAGCTGTTTTGCAAAATAGACTTCTTTTTGGCCTGTTGGCCAAAAAGAGGTCTATTTTGCTAATTATTTAGCAAAACGGTCTATTTTGCTAAATAATTAGCAAAAACGGTCTATTTTGCAATTTTTCCCAAATACAAATTACTCAAATAACTATGACAAGGATGCTTATCATGCAAAAACTATGAAGAGAATAATAAATGAGAGCATAAGAAAATCAATGTACTCTTCAATCACAGGCAAGATTTATGCAGATGAACAATCACCCTATAGATAAAAATATAAAAGGCTAATTAAAAGATGAACCCACCAACTGCATGCCGTGTATAAAAACTTCTGAGGTCGTATCATGATAAAAAGCCTGTCAGTGTAGTCAAACATGCGCACTGGAAAACCTCATCAAAAGTTGTCGGAGCCGCGCGCTCCGAATGTCACTACCTCTCTTCTCCTCTCTCCTCGACTCCTCAGCTCACCCTTCCCAGGTCTTCCAAATCCACGCCCTCATCCTCACCTCTGGGCTCTTCAACTCCCGCTCCCTCACCCCAAAACTCCTTCAATCCTCCTCCAAGTTCAACCAACTCCACCATGCTCGCCAACTGTTCGACCAAATCCCCCAACCAAACGTCTTCGTCTATAACTCAATCATCAAACTTCATTCCAATCACAACCTCTTCTACCACACCCTCCAATATTACTCCCAAATGATAAGAACAGATATGGGCTTTGACAGGTTCACCCTCCCGCCTATTCTCAAGGCATGCGCAGGGCTTTCGAGCCTCAGTTTTGGTCGTTCCGTCCATGCCCTTGTTGTGCATTTTGGTTTTGAATCGGATACTTTTGTTCAGAATGGGTTGATATGGATGTATGCAAAGTGCGGTGAAATTAAACTTGCTACTGATGTGTTTCAGGAGTTGAAGAGTAGGAATGTGGTTTCTTGGACTTCAATTATAACGGGTCTAACTCGAAACGGGTACCCGTTAGCAGCGCTCCGCATTTTTCAGGCTATGAGGGTTTCATCGGATGTTAGACCTGATTTCATTTCATTAGTTACCGTGTTGAAGGCGTATACTGATGTTGATGACTTAGGGCATGGGAGCTCTGTTCATGGATTGATAGTGAAACTGGGGTTGGATGATGAAATGGATTTGGTTATTACTCTTTCTGCTATGTATGCTAAGTGTGGCCAAGTGCTTGTTGCTAGGTTGTTGTTTGATACAATGCAGAATCCCGATGTGATTCTTTGGAATGCCGTGATTTCTGGGTATGCAAAAAATGGATTTGCCACCGAGGCGGTGGACTTGTTTAAAGAAATGGTTGCAAGAAATATCATACCCGATTCAATTACAATAAGATCGGCAACCATGGCCTGTGCTCAAATAGGCTCACTTGAAGTTGGAAAATGGATGGAGAACTATACTTGCAAAAGTGAGTATAAAGATGACATCTTTGTTAAGACAACTATCATTGATATGTATGCTAAGTGTGGTAGCCTAAGCAACGCTCATCGAGTTTTTGAAACTATTAGAGATAAAGATGTGGTTGCTTGGAGTGCTATGGTTGTCGGTTATGGATTACATGGCCATGGAAAGGAAGCAATTAGATTGTTCAATGAGATGATAACTGTAGGAATCAAGCCAAATGATGTCACATTTGTGGGTATTTTGTCGGCATGCAATCATGCTGGGCTAGTTGATGAGGGTTGGAAATATTTTGATTCAATGAAAGAGTATGGAATTGAGGCAAGGCATCAACATTATGCTTGTGTTGTGGACCTTCTTGCTCGAGCCGGTCATCTGGAAAAAGCTTATGAGTTCATCATGGGAATGCCGATGGAGCCTGACGTAAGTGTATGGGGGGCATTGTTAAATGCCTGTAGGATCCATAGCCATGTTGAGTTAGGGGAATTGGCTGCAGAACAAATTTTTGATCTTGACCCGTTGAATGCTGGTCACTATGTTCAGCTTTCTAATATATATGCTTCTACTGGAATGTGGAGTGGTGTGGCAAGAGTCCGGGTACTAATGAAGGAGAGAGGAGTGGCAAAGGAAATTGGAAATAGCTTTATTGAGATCAATGGGAAACTTCAGTCATTTCGAGTTGAAGACTTGTCCCATCCGAGGTCGCGGGAAATATTCTTTGTGGTTGATGAATTAGAGAGGAGGATGAATGATTCTGAGTTTGCTCCGCATATTGATTTATATTGTGCATATTGAATGAGGGGAATGAAGGAATGCTTTTCAATAACCATAATTCTAGAACACCAATTTGCTACCAATATATCAGATGGAGAGAAAGGACGTACTGGTCAGAGATGTCACTCACCTTCGTCACTTTGTCGGAGTAAAAGTATAACTCTCAACTCTTATCATAACTCACAAAGTTTTGGTGCAGTGGAGGACCTTTAACATGATATCATAACAATCCGGGTTCAAATCCCACTAGCCATGTATTTAATGATGATTAAAATTAAGAGATGTTGCTGTGTGATTCTAGATTTTTGCCCATGGAAAGAGTGCTCAACTATAATCCTTAACCCGCGCCGTGACTCTCAGAGTTATGGTGTAGTAGAAGGGATCTTTAACAACCTTAAAGCTGAGTTTTTGTTGGAAATAATTTCTGAAGCTCTCTGCTATATTCTTCAGATTTTGTGGCTTCATCTCTTTTTAAAGAACATCAATGTTTTTTTGGTTAACCATTTTTTTTAATGCTGACCACAAGAGAAGGACAGCGTCAAGTAGCGGGAGATATTGAGCAAAAAATCTTTTAAAATATGTTACTAGCAAGAAATCCATGCACAAGATTCGAGTGCAAATATGCTGCTCATGCTTATATATTCTGCTCACTTAATGTGTGGGACGCAGCTTAATGGTTTAATAATGAGATTCTTGTGTTATTACTTATGTTTTCTGCTAATACAACAAATACGAAGAAGCAAACTACCTACACCAATTCATATCGAAGAAAGGCCAATTTTCTACATTAAGTACTATGTAATAGAACTTTTTTTTTCTTCTCTGTAAAATATATCTAGCATGGGTATGCAAAATCTATGCAGCGCGGATAATTTGACCCAAGGGATGTATCCAATACCTGATGGATATGCGTTTGATACTTCTTTCTGACTTGACATAAGATTCGAAATATATCCAGACACACCAAAGATATACTAAAGACTTATCCAAAATATTTGAATGATGGATTAGCAATTCTATCTGATTTCCAAAGGCATTGTATTTTTACAGTTATTCTACTTTCTAAGTGAGAAACTCCTAATGACAAACATCTTTGCTGATGCCACGGTTAATCTATATAAATTGAAAATTATTTTAGAAAGCTATTAACCCTTAGAGATGATGCTTTGAGATGTGTAGATATTGAGGGGCGAAGTATTATGTGGAATGAAACTAAACCCCTTTTTAGTGCTTATTCAGCCTATGCTACTCTTAGTGGTAATCTGGCGCTCAAAAAGTTGGTTCCCTTTGGTGTGAAATAGGTATTGTGAGGACGTTGTACGTACAATATCTCTTATTTGAATAATAACAAGAACGAGACGTGAAAATCAACCCAAAAGGTGATTTCAGGTTGTGGACCATCGATGGTGCACATTGACCATTGATGATGATCACGAGACCATCAATGATTCCCTTAGATCATTGATAGTGCAAATGTCCAGTGATGTTCAAATTATCGATGGTGTCCTCTAACCTTTGATGGTCACTCAACACCATCGATGGCTGAAGGCCACCATCAATGGTTGAGATGGCTAATTCATGTTTTTAGCTTTTGATCTCAGCTGTCTGTTGCATATCAAGATCCAAACGTCTCCCACATTTTGTGTATTGTCACGCCCCGCTTCCCAAAATACCCAGGAATCAGAACGTGAACAAGCCCGCGACGTATTAGATTGAGAAGAAATATACACTATCATTTTTTTTTTCTTCTCAATCCAATACGCTAAGCGTCTAGAATTAAATACAATGCGAAGTCACAGGTCCCTGATCACAATCAGTAAGAATATAATGAACAACGCAGAATAAAATAATACATATCACAAATGAATATCATGTATTAGTACCTTTTTGTTGTGTGGGAAAAATAAAAATCGTATGTTATTATTAAGAATAGAGGATTTGAACATCACATAAAAGACAAAGTCAGATACTAAGAAATGTCACATACTCAAAGCAAATTATTTCCCTTGAATTTGTATTTTACTTAATTTAATTCAGAATCATAGGAAAATTTTTATTGTTATTCTACTTTGTTCTATCAATATATTTTAAGCTAAAAAACATGGGTGCTTCTTATTTCATCATATCTCAGTAAAGAAATGAATTTGATTTTTTTCATCCTTGGAAAAAAACAGCAAAGGATAATCAAAAGGCTAACTACCAATGAGTAAAATGGAAAGATCAAAGATGAAAATTCCTTTTTACAAGTTTTCAGTAGTACCTATAAATAATTATGTTAGCGTTTGGCAACTATGGCGTTTTTACCGTTTTCGTTTTTTTTTTTAAGAACAATGAAACGTGTTTGGCAACCAGGGCGATTTTTTGACTTGACTCTTTACAAAATCCAAAAATAAACGCTTTTCTTAAAACACCAAAAAGGTGTTTTGAGATTCCGTTTTTTCATCTAAGCGCCGCCCATTCGCCGCCAGCTCGCCCGCCGCTGCTCGTCGGTCGTCCGCCGCCCATTGCCACCACCCATTACTGTCACCGCCCTCCCGCCGCCGCCCTAGCCCGTCGCCGCCATCGCCGCCGTCGCTGCCCGTCGGCCATCCGCCGCCGCCGCCGCCGCTGCCCGTTTTTTCATCTAAGCAGCTGCTCGTCGGCCGCCTGCCGTCCGCCGCCACCACCCGCCACCTGCCGCCACCGCTAGCCCGTCGCCACCGCCCGTCGCTGCTGGTTGGCCGTCCGCCGCCCGTCGCCGCCACTGCCCGTCGGCCATCCGCCGCCCGCCCGCCGTCGCCGCCGCCGATAGCCCGCCGCCACCAGCCGCTGCCCGTCGGCCGTCCGTCGCCCGCCGACGCCGTTGCCCGTCGGCCGTTCGCCGCCCGCCGCCGCCCGCCATCGCCGATTGCCGGCCGATAGCGCGCCGCCGCCGTCGCCGCCAGCCGCTACCCGCCGGCCATCCGTCACCCATCAACGCTGCTGCCCGTCGGTCGTTCGCCGCCCGCCGACGCTCGCCGTCGCCGACTGCCGGCCGACCGCCCGCAGCCCGTTCCGCTGGTCGCCCGCCCACTGCCCGTCAACCGGCAGGTCATCGGTCAACCGGCCACCAGCCGCCTGTCGCCTGCCACCTGCCGCCGCCCGCCTGCCGCCTGCCGCTCGCTGTCGCTCGTCGACAGTCGTCTCCCGCCGGCGGTCGCTGCCTACCGTTCGCTGCCGATCGTCGCCAGTCGTCTCCTGCCGGCGGCTGCCGCCTGCCGCCGCCCGCCCGCCCGCCGTCTGCCGCTTGTCGCTCGTCGTCGGGCGTCGTCCGATCGTCGCCAATCGTCGCCCGCCGGCGGCCGCCGCCCTTCCGCCGCCGCTGCCGCCGCTGCCGCCGCTATATAAATAATAACTATAAATGGTGTTTTGAAAACACGTTTGAAAATTAAACACCATGGTATGGTGTTTTTTAAAAAAAACACTACAAAAAGAACTTCGGTTACCAAACACACTTAGATAATTTGTTACTTATAGTGAATTCACAATCCAACAGTCTAGATTTGAGATAAAATAATTGTTGACAGCATCACTTTGTAAGTGTAGTGACTAATGTGAAATGTATTTATTTCAAAAGAGTAGGCAAAGGGCAGCCCTATTGAAGCCAGCACCTACATGAACAAGTTACAGACTGTTTGCTTATATGAAGTTATCATTTAAATCATAAGAAACAAAGTCTAGTGATTACTCACCAATATTTATGCTACATTATCTATCACTATCAGGCTTACGAATTTGATTTTGGTTGTATATTAATGTGAGACCTTTTCCATTTGTGGCCAAACAAGAAATAGTGAAAGCAATAATAGATCCAAGAATGTATGAAAGGGGTCGTGGGTAGCGATGCTAAACCATATCCGTATCCGAGTAAATATCCATAACCGTATCTGTTAGGATAAGAATGTGGTTGCTCAAATCTATAACCAATAGGATATGATTACGGATATGGTTTTGTAGTGAAATATTTGTATCCATATCCAAAATATCCGAATACATATTAGTCATACTCTTACGATAGTTTCGATTCTTAGATTATGGATTTGTGGTTAATTTTGATGACCAATATGTCTAATCTTAGCTTTTTAGTTATAATGAACATACTAATGAACTTTTTTATATCACATGAACTATGTTTTTCTCAATACTATTTAGTTTTCTCATATTCGTTTGTATTCGCATGCATATCCGCTTATATATACGTATCTATATTTGTAGCTGCATCCGATTTTAGCAGATATGGATATAATTTTCTTTACGGGGGTATATCTGTATTCGAGATGAGTAAACGGATGTGGATACGGTAAGCATCATATCCAAGTCATATCTGGACTGAATGCACCCCTATCAGTGGTATGAGACCAAAAAAATTTTGCTTTTTGACCCGTTTATTATTGATTTGTTGGTTGAGTAGGTGCATGGAGGTATAATAAATATCTTAGGTTCTTCCCCAGTGTCTCTCTTAATCCACTTTAAATGCACGATCAATCAGATTTTAATATGAATTGTTCTAATGTCATCTTAAAATTCATTCTGCTGAACCAAACTCCAAACTTACGATATAGTAAGAGTCTAATTATGTCTAAGGGTAAACTCATCATGCTAGTTGTATCTGAAGTGTGCTCGCAATAATTTTATAATGTATGTCATGTTTTTGAGCTAATAAGAGAGACTACAATGAAACATGTACAAGGTTGCCTCTCAAAAAATATTTATCTTTTTTTAAAACCTTATACAGAGCTTAAGGAACTAGAGATTCAATAATGATTATATATATATACAAGCACTACTGCACGTGCTAATGCATGTGTAACATAAATTGAAACTTAAAATTTATAATTTTTATATATACAATGGTCATTTCCATGAGGGATCATCGATTTTTCTAAGAGCCTTTTACGGTGTTTGTTCATTTAATAAGCTATATTTTACTTATCTTCTTTGGAATTGGTTATGATAAATATTTTAATTTGAGCGATGATATAATTTTCTTACATAATGTTCTTTAGAAGAGTCTATTTTCATATTTCATTCAAGTTACTATTTTAATTATTTTTAGCCCAAGTATCTAGATGTACATTGTCAATAATATTTACATTGGAACAAATTAAAATTCTAATTGTTATTTTTCTTGTATTTATTTATGTGCATTTTTTAGAAAAAAAACTTTATCATTTCATATTTATATCTCTTATAATATACAATATAATGGATATGTTATTAATGAGCTTCAATAATAAGCTCATGTCAACATTTTATAAAGTTCTAGAAAAAAAAGGTGTGTGTGCGTGTGTGTGTGGGGGGGGGGGTCCTATAAAATTACAATTCTACCCTTTCAAATACAATAATGTTGATATCAGTTTCTAATAGAGAATTATGTATGGGTGATGTGGGGTGTTAGGATCCTCAATCTCCTTTAGACAGTTAGGCTCTGAGCAGCGAATTTCATCCTACATGAACAACATGTAAGATGTCGGAGTTGGAATCTCTGGTGGTTCCTTCGACGATCAAGTCAGTAGAGAGCTTGAGTGGAGAAGTATGAAGATAATATAGTCTTTAGCAAGAGATTGCTTACCTTCAGCAGTAGACATCAAGTTCCTTTTATAGCATATCCGAGGGGTAGATAGGTAACTTCGGCCGAGTCCAAGCAGGCGGCTCCGTCGTCATTTACGTTACATGTGTCGGCTGTAGAGGGGGGTGAGTCACCTAGGCGTTTAGATGTGAGGGCGACAGAGTATGCATAGCACTGACAGTGTCCGATGAGTCATAAACACTTTTCGGGCTAGAGAAATGATGACTTCAATCGTTCATTTAATGTGATGGCAATCAATTATTGGCCGGTGGGGAGGGGGGCAAGGATGCACCGTCTCTAGACTACGCGTGACGAGAGGGTTGACAAATGAAGCCTTTCGTTTCGATTCTGAGAGTGGGCCAATAAGTACCGCCTTTTTAGTCGGCCTCGAAGGTTTTCGGCCTGGCCTTGTGGAGGGTCGGCTCGAATGGTGTGAGCCGATAAATACCGCCTTTCTAGACGACTTCAAAGGTTATCAGCCCTAACCTTGATGTAGGATCGGTCGAGTGCTGAAGTCATTTGAATCGTCCCTTCCGTAGTACGACTAATCGGGTACTTAGGTGGGACACATGTCGACTCCTCATTGAGGGCTAATACGTAGCTATTTGTGTGGTATAACAAATAAGCATGGAGAAAACATCCACCTCTCATCCATTTTTGGTCTATCCCCACTATTTCCGTTATATAGTATTATATATACATGTCTATAAAATCCATTTGATTGGTGAATTATATAGCTATAAGGGGAATTGATACCGCAACTATAGCAGCGATAAATAAAATAAAAAATACCGCAACTACAGCATAGATCATGAACTAATTATCAAGATGGAGCTCAGTGGTAATGACAAAAAGAATGACATAGCATGGACAGGGTAAATCCCTTGTTTTTCCATCAAAAAAAATCCCTTGTTTTTCCATCAAAAAAAATATTTACTTTGAATAATATTTAATAATCCCATACAAGATTAGTTTTCATCTCCTTACAAAATCAACCCTGAATTGTTCCCAGCCCAATACAAATGAGCGAAATGAAGGTGTGTGGGCCAAGTAGGTGTTGGGCAAAATGCAAGATACAGGGAAAAGCCCAACAAGTGCAAGACTGCTGCGGACATTAAACGAGGTTATATTCTCAACAGGTAAAGTTTCTTTTTTTTATAACAACAGTTCCTTCTCTATAAAATTAACTTTGAAAACTTATGAGTAGCGTAAGGTTGGCTTTAATTTATATTTATATATCACTTCAGTGGCAGTTTTTATCGAATTTTACGTATTCATCGTTCAATCTTTCTTTAAGAGAGAGTTGATCAAGGATTCAGTTCTATAACTAAAATTTGGTGTCAGCATAGAAACTTAATGTAGAAAGTCTAAGAGGTAGGGGTGCTAAACCGTATCCGTATCCGAGGAAATATCCGTAACCGTATCCGTTAGGATACGGATATGGTTACTCAAATCTAATAACCGATAGGGTATGATTACGGATATGGTTTTGTAGTGAAATATCCGTATCCGTATCCAAGATATCCGAATACATATTGGTCATACTATTATGATAGTTTCGATTCTTAGATTATGAATTTGTGGTTAATTTTGATGATCAAAATGTCTAATCTTAGCTTTTCAATCATAATGGACATATTAACGAATTCTTTCGTATCACATGAACTATATTTTTCTCAATACTATCTAGTTTTCTCATATCTTTTTGTATCCGCATGCATATCCATTTATATATCTGCATCTATATTCGTAACCGTATCCGATTTTAGCGGATATGGTTATGAATATTTCTTACTGACGATATCCGTATCTGTATCTGTATCCGGGATGGGTAAACGGATATGGATATGACAAGTGTTATATCCAAGCCGTATCCGCTCCGTTAACAGCCCTACTAAGAGGACATGCGAAATTCATTTGAAAATTTCTTCACACGATATGTAGTGTTATACGCACATATGTACATTATATGATAAATTTAGGTGTGACAGTACTCTGAGCCAATAATTTATTTTGCTAAATGAATTATCAATAAGTAATTATAAATAATCACCATACCGACCACATCCAATTGATAAGTCTCATCCCTCCCATATGTCGATTAGCTCATTTCATCCATATCGATGGTTCTTGATGAATTTCTTCATTGAATATTAACATCGAGAAGCAGAGATGCTAAATCGGATCCCTATCCAAGAAAATATCCATAATCGTATTCGTTACGATACTAATACTTAAAATCTATAACTGATAGGATATACAATTACACGTATGATTTTATAGTGAAATATTTAGATCCGTATCTGAAATATCAGAATACATACTGGTCATATTGTTACAATAGTTTTAATTTTTAAATTATGAATTTGAGGTTAATATTGTTGATCAATATGTCTAATATTAGCTTTTCAGATATAATGAACATAGTAATGAACTCTTTTATATCACATTCTATATATATTTTTTAATACTATTTACTTTTCCCATATCCATATCCGTTTTGTATCCACATGTATATCCATATCCATATTCAATTTTGGCAAATATGGATGTAAATTTTCCTTACGGACGTATATCTTTATCCATGATGGGTAAGCATATATAGATGTGATAAATATCATATCCAAGCCTATCCACAAACGAATGTACCCCTATTGAGAAGTGATGATATAACAATGTTCTTTCCCTTAATTAAGCACTATATGCCTGCATAATTAATTTATTCTCTAAGGCATCTTTTTTGAATTAATCAATCAACCATGACTAATCAATTAAAGCAGCCCACGTGGTTGCTTAACAAAAACTCGCTCCAAGTATGACCACAATCACGCTCGTAGGTACATTACCAACCCACGTTCAAGTCATGCACGTGACTGATCGGTGTCTTCATAAAGTTTCTTATTTCACGATTCATTTCATATTAAAAAAAAAGTTATGAATTCTCGTCAGATTTGTCCCTAAGGGGCTGTTTGGTTCTCTGTTTGTAAGGAAAAACTCTTTTGAAAGCATGCAAAAAGTATCAAAAGTGTCACTTTTTGACAGGCTTTCAGTCAAAATCTTCTTTTTTAGAAGCGATTTTGGCCAAAAGTCTGCCAAAAAGTGATACTTAAACATTTTTGACAGGCTTTCAAGAGAGTCTTTCCCTCAAAAACAGTGAATCAAACGGCCCCTAAGTCTTGAATCTATTTATGTGTAAATGATGCTAGAATCTGATCTCTTTAGGATAAGATATAATATAGAAAAAAGTGGAAATGAACGTCGTTTTCTACTTATCACCGAAATGTTATTTGAAAAATAAAATATTTGTGTCGGCAATGACTTGTCCATGAAGATGGAGACACGTGGAATGGGGCCAAAATCTAGGAGCAAATTATAATTATTGCTCTTGCTTCAAGTGGGGAATAAAAACGGATGGATACCTTCGAACTACCAATTCGGAGACGATAATTAAATATTTTTAGAGACCCAAGCGGCTGACTATTTAATTAATGTAACAGTATACTCAATGCATTGGTGATATTAGGTCGGGTACATGACCCGGATCCGGTTTGCTATTGACCCGCTTCCTACTCATTAATGTAGTCGATTGAATCAAGTCATAATCCATGTATGACCATACCATTGAACCTCATGTCGATTGCATTGTAGAGAGCAGGAAATTTTCTCTAAAACACGAGTAACGTCTCTATGTCTCATCCTTTTCATGTAACAAATATCACTGTCATCCCCATTTTGACACCACCCACCAACCTTTATATAATATCAAAAAAATTATCAGATAACCCCACGTCACATAAATGTTTTGGTTCTACATGATATATTTTTATTTTTATTTTTATTTTATTTTTTTTGTTATTTCAGGATGGACTAAACTCTTAGCGATTTGACCATAGATAATCAGACCAAACCAACTCAAATGCCATTGTTCGGATCGGATCAGCATACGCAAATGCAGATCCAACAAGTCAACTTCTATGGTCACTTTTTAAGGTCCATCAAAACCAAGGGCCACAAAATCCTCCGTTACTATTTCCACCTCAATTATTGGCTCCGCCCTCCGTCCACACGCTACGACACCAACCGCGACTTTTCTTAACGGTAAATTTCAGATAAACCCCTCAAAACTCTAGCTCTTGCGCAAGAACGCCAAAAAATATTTTAATTTCCCTCCCCCTGTTATCTCAGCCTCAAATGTCTGGGTATTCCCCATTTTTAAATTCTCGTTGGTTCGCCGCGCATTTTTATCTCCGCTATATAAACCCCCACCCCCAAAATTTCGCAAAAACTTTTCCCTTCGTTTCCTCTCAACCCCCTAAAATTAGGGATCTCTGGAGCTCGCTCGATCCGAGCTCCAAAAATCCCCAGATGTTCCCCCAGAATTAGGGTTAGGGTTCCAAGTTCCTCGATTGTCACCATGGAGGTCGTCGCCAGCCTCAAGCGCGGCATCTCCCGCCAATTCTCCACCGGATCCATCCGCAGGCGGAGCGGCCGGTTCAGCTTCCGCCGGCAAGCGTCGCTCGATCCGCGACTCGGGAACCCTAACAGGTTCGTTTTCGGCCGGCAGTCGTCGCTGGATCCGAACCGACGGAGTCCGATCAACGAGGAGCTGACGGTGCCGGAGAATCTCGACTCTACGATGCAGTTTCTGTTCATGGCGTGCCAAGGGGATGTGAAGGGGGTCGAGGAGTTGCTGAAGGAGGGGGTTGATGTGAATAGTATCGATCTCGACGGGAGGACCGCGCTTCATATTGCGGCGTGCGAGGGGCAAGTGGAGGTGGTGAAGGTTTTGATTCGATGGAAGGCGAATATAGAGTCGAGAGATCGATGGGGAAGCACGGTAAGCGAAAAAGATTTGAACTTGGATGGTTTTGGATTGTTGAAATTTGTTTATATTGGGCCCCATTTCTAATTTACATCTTTTAATAACACCTCTGCTTAGATTTAATTTTAGTTGGTCAACTTTTAAGAAACTTATATATTTATTTATGCAGGCTGCTGCAGATGCGAAGTACTATGAGAATATCGAAGTGTACAATATCTTGAAAGCATGTGGAGCCAAGATACCGGTAAATTTGCATGATTTTTTTTTTTTTTTGGGTTACTTTGGGGGATTATGAAAAGGATAGAGTAAATTAGTAAATGTTGCTGGTTCTTTGGTGAAATTCTAGAAAACCAGGAAGACTCCAATGACGGTTTCAAACCCACGAGATGTTCCCGAATATGAGGTGAATCCAATGGATCTTCAGTTTCGCCGAGGTGATGATGTCTTGAAGGTATGTTTTTTTTTACTTGATAATATTACTTTGTATGACGTAAGGGGTTGATGAAAAGTATTGGTTGCTCAGTTCAATTTGTTTTTATTTCCCCCCAATATTACTGAATATAATTGCTCTTATAGTTAAACATATTCTGTTTTATCGATCAAATACCATGCAATTTGGACAAAAAAAAAATTTGCTGTTGTTTTACATCTCTTAACTTATTGAAGTCATCAAATGTTTTATTATCTACTTCGGTGGGGGCATAATGTTACTTTAATGTTTCTTGTTTCCTATTTTTTAAATTGATCTACACTCCAACAGGGCATCCATGTTAACTGAACATTACAAAATGTGAACATATTCTCATACATGAGAGGTTGTAGTTTTAGGATCCTTATAAAGTAGACCACTACTCAGAAGTAACATCTAGTCAGATGAGCAAAATCAAGTTACCTTAAAACTTAGAATTCTATTGGTGAAACATATTCTGCTGATGAAAGCTCATGCTTGTGTGGCATTTAATAAGAAAGAAGACAAGGTTGAAACATCTTGCTAGTAATGATTATGGAGGGGTTTGGTCACCTTAGGTGAGATACCCGATGTGACAAAAGGCTATAAGCAGTGAATATGTGGATGAGTAATACAAAATGCAGTAAAGGAATGTGTGTGCAGTGAATGGCAACATTGAAATCACCAATGGAATTGATATCCAGAGGCTGGAAAACAAAGTGAGAAGTAGTAACAAGATAGAAGCAGAACATGAGGAAAACATTTTATTGAGTCAACGTGAAAGAGGCAGTTCCCACTCACTATTGATCAATTAATTACTAATTAGTTAGAGGAACTCATTTGATGCTAATTTATCTATTGATGTATATTTCTTAGCCTCTACTTTGTTGCTATTGCCGATATTTCTAAAGAGGCCTTCTAAATTTGTTTCTCTACGTCCATTTGTTAGTGATGCTCTTTGTCCCTTCTTGTCTTTTATAGAAATATGTACTTACAACCTAATAACAGCTATTTTCTGAATATTATTAGCAGGACACTTGTCAAGTAGCTAAGTGGAATGGGACGAAGGTTTCTGTTAAAATACTGGACAAGGAGAGCTACTCAGATCCGGAGAGCGTGTATTTGCTTACACTCTAGTTTTCTTCGATTATCTTTCTGTCTGGTTTTGCTGTCATTTTGTTTTGAGTTACTTATGTTGTGGTTTTTTTAAGACCGGACTTCTGGTACATTTTGGGGATTTATTGTTAGATATATCTTCTGCAAGAGCTATTTGGTACCCACTTCATTTGTTTTTCAGGAATCAAGATTTAGTAATGCTTCTAATATTTCCTTCTTTTATGATCCTTATCATATGTGAAATTTCCTGTTTACCGTAATGTCCTGCAGTAGAAACATGTTGTCATAATCCGCTACCTCTTTTCTTTTAGCTTAAAATTGTTTTCTTCAGCGGTGATCTATCATTTTGACTTATTGGTGATTTTACTCACTAGATGAGTGATAATATAAATTATACAATAAGCTGTAATCTGCTTGAAACCAAAATCAGTATTCTAAATTGTTCTAGTTATCACAACATAAATTCAATTATTCTATTATGGATGCAGTCAATGACTGTGCAATACGGTGAGGGGAGGCAGGAAGAAAGAGGCAATCAATTGATGAGAAAGAAGAATACTTGGGAAGGAAAAGATAATAGACTAGAAAGAAGAATAGGAGATAAAAGAAAGGGTAGAAATGCAGAACAGCGGACGAAGTGTTTAAGGCCAAACCACATGAAAGCAATTTCATTTCGATCAATCAACCTGCCTTTCCTGTAATAAACTGGTAAAAAAAGAGTCAAACAAATGTCGACTATCTCAAGTAAAAGACTACACCTGCCTCAAAAAATTTAGACACAAACAATAGAGACATTATTTACTCAACTAACTGAGATACATTGATGCTTGTTGTGGAATTTGAGACTATGTTGATGATCATGGCCATTATGCTACATTTTCATAAAGTAACTGTTTCAAGTAAAAGATCACACATATCTCAAATATTTTGAAGTTGAGACACAAACAATAGAGACAATACTAATCTGATATCTATGAAGCTTGTTGTGGAATTTGAAATCATGTTGATGCTCACCATTGTGATGCTTACATCACTATCATCATCATGTTGGTGGTATTCTGAGCATAAAGCTCTATGAGAGTTTTGACTTTTAGGGCCGACTACTGGCTATCAACCTGACAGTAACTCTCTAAATTTGCATGATTTCTTGATCTTTATGAGCAGGAGAGGGGCTTGCTATAGTATTGGAAGACAATTTGACTAGTAATAACATCTACTTCATTGTTCATGCTCTCTAAAATTCTTCTGATTACAAATAAGATCTAGAAGAAAGGAAAAGATGATAGGGAATTACATATAACTCTAGGAATCCAAAGGGCCAGCCAAAACATATTCTCACATTTACTACTACTAAGAATAATTTATTCCTAAAATTTGGTAAATCTGATATCTCATTCTCCCTCATTACTCCTTGCCAACCATATACTCCCTTTATAAATATCAAATGCTTCTTCATAAATTGTGAATGTGGACCCAAATAATCCACCTACGTTCACCCATAAATTGACACCTCCAAACGAGTAAAATATTCTATCTCTGCATCCTTATTTTTCTGTCTCCATTATATTCCTAAATGTCGATAGTTAAGTTTGAAAACTTTTGAGTGACTGATTATGGTTTGGAAAAGCATGAATGAAAGTAACGATATTTTAGTAGTATAATACTGATAGAGTTTCCTTAAAGCATGATCACGAATGCTCTTAGTGTGAAGTATAAATGATGTAACTGAAAATCAATGCTACATATTGCACTGTTCAAATCACTTACAAAGGATAAAATGCCTCTATTTTTTTATGTAGAAGCAGACAGTTTCTGTAGCACTTGACACTTATCCATTTTACTTCTTTCTTTCTAATGTTATTTTCTGGACTATGCTTGTGTTATACAGAAATGCTTTCAAGCAAGAGTTGACTATATTGCAGAAGGTTCGGCATCCAAATGTTGTGCAGTTTGTGGGAGCTGTTACTCAAAATATACCCATGATGATTATTACAGAGTTCCATCCAAAAGTAAGCTTTAATTGCTAATCCACATCATAAATTTGAAATAAAATAACCATTCATGTTAATTTCCCACTGGGAATAATTGAGCTTCTTCAATGATTGATTTTGCATCCGGACCTCACTTATTTGAAATGTTTACTTTTAGAATTATGCATCTTATGCGGAACTTGATATGTAACTTAGAAGAAGTTTTCTATTCTGTTGATCCCCAGGGAGATTTGGGAAGCTATATTCAGAAGAAGGGACGTTTGAAGACCCATAAAGCTCTTAGATTTGCCCTTGACATTGCCAGGCAAGTGTTTTAAGGTTGAACTTTGAATTAATTTGATGTGATCCTGCAATCTTTACTCTTGTGCTCTTGTTTATCTTCATCATAAAGGAAGAAGGAAAGAGAGAAAATATTTGTTCTGAAATTGCTTAAATAATGAGAAAGATTAATGAAACAGGTGTGTAAGTATCCAGTTTCTTCTGTGGGCTGTATCTTTTGTCAAAATTCATACTTCAATGTTAAAGAACTTACAAAAATTTATGGTTTGATAGTTCAAAATTACCCATGCTAGTTTCTGAGTATAATCTTCCAGTCACTTGACAGTTTGGTGGAAGTAAATGTTCAAAATCACCTAAATATAATATGTTGATCCTCACTTGCATACTTTTGTGGGTGTTCAGTGTTGGAAAGTGATCGAAATGCATACCATTAATATTAAGTTAAAGAGGATTTTTACAACATATAAACTGTGACAGCCTATTTATTTGTCTGTATCCTTTAATTTCTAACAAATGTTCTTAACTACAGGGGCATGAATTATCTTCATGAATGCAAACCTGACCCGATTATCCATTGTGATTTAAAGCCAAAGTAAGATGAGAAAGTGACTAAAGCTACCTGTTCTTTCTGCATTAGCACTTTCAGATTGAATTATGGGTATTTGTTTGGTTATGTGCTGTACTTTACTGTTTGGTCTTTTGGTAAGGTGCCAGAAATATTTTGCTGGATGACGGTGGCCAAATGAAGGTGGCAGGATTTGGAGGGATAAAGCTGTCAAAACTATCATCTGAAAAAGTCAGATTGGCACGTCCCATGGATCCTGCCAACAGAACAAGTTAGTTTCTTTTCTTGTTAACTAACTTAATCCTCTGCTTGATTTTGTTGTGGCACATTGTAGAGGAAGACTTTAAATAGTCCATAAAAGGCATATAACTTTCTTCTGACCTAGAATAACTTCTGGAGATAATTCAATATTCCAGGAGTGCTGGTTTGCAAATTAAGTCGTATTTGAAGTGTTTCCATTCAACAAATATTCCATAAAAGGCATATAACTTTCTTCTGGCCTAGAATAACTTCTGGAGATAATTCAATATTCCAGGAGTGCCGGTTTGCAAATTAAGTCGTATTTGAAGTGTTTCCATTCAACAAATATTGGCTAGACTAAAATATACCTGAAGTGTTCCCATTCAACAATTACTTGTTACATTTTATGCAATCAGATTTTCAACCTAAATCTAATACCTGACCTGTAGATGAGGAAATAATCAATTAATTTGCCTCCTGAGGCAGAAAGTTATGGATGTACTGAATCTTATTTTCTTAATACAATGATATCATCTTGCACAGAAGCAACTTTCGCCAAGATAGGTGATGTCTAAATGCTTTATTATAATGAATGGGACTAAGAAGTTACACTTTTTACTCATTTGTTTGTTAGTCGATATTTTCAGTATAATTATTTACAAAGTTTATCGTAGACATATACAAGTATAATATGGAATATTGTGTAAGAAGATGTTACACATAGAAACTGACACACTAACATGATGATGATATGCCTTCACATGATAGGCATGTTCCTATAATCGGAGATTAAAAAAATCATGATTTTCCATTATGTGAAATATTTAAGTGGTGACATTCAAAGTCATAATTATATTAATAATTAACTTAATGTTCTCACATTCTGATATATGATAATTTATTCTACATGGCAGATTTGTATATGGCACCTGAACTGTACAAAAATGAAATATTTGATAAAAAGGTTGATTCATTCTCCTTCGGGCTCATTCTTTTTGAGGTAACCTGTTTAGATTGATTTGTTTAGTTAGGGGCTTTCTGTTCGCGGCAACACACATATCAGGAATATTTTAAAAGCAATCATGACATACATAGTTGTAGGTTTTTCTTACATCGTCCTATTTACTTGTCATTGTGGATCCAGATGATTGAAGGAGCACCAGCCTTCCATCCCAAGGCTCCTGAAGAGACTGCTAAGTTGATATGCTTGGAAGGACTGCGTCCACCACTAAAAAAACATTCAAAAAGTTCTATCCCTGATCTCAAAGAGTAAGTTCTCACCAAATAATCTAGGATGTGTAATTTTTTTTGATGTTTTTTAGATTTCTTTTTCACTATGAACATGTTTTTTATAAGATAATATATGTTTTTCCATAACGAGTCAAGAGTCAGAATGATGTATAAAGTCTAGACCTCTTATTGCTGCATAAGAAACCTCGGGACTATATTAATCGATTATGAAATGACACTGAGCAGTATTTCTCCCAGTTAACTTGAATCTAGCTTTTCTGTTTGCATGTTATTCTATATCATTACCATGATAACTTTCTCCCATAAAAAATGGGGTTGATGATGGGGTGCAAAGATCAAAACTGAGAAATCTCCAAATAAGAATTGACTTAATTTTCATAGCTCACTGACACCCTGTTGTCAACCCCCTGAAAGTTTAATGTGTCGATGTTGACCATATGTAGAGTATGATACAGAAAAGTGAGGTATCTGTCAGTTCTAATAGAACATGGAGGTTTGTTGCAAAACCTTTGTAGCACTAGAGGACTTTCCATAAATTACTTCTTTTTTCTCCTTTTTCTGCATCAAGGGGGCCATTTTGAATTGACCGGGGAAATAAATGTGTAAAGAAAGATCTTTATGGATCTGTCACCTGATGAATTGTTCACAGAATCACAAAAGTTTCCAGTTTTTTTGAACTACTGTGTATTGATCTGTGTAGGAAAAGTATGGAAGACTGAAACTCATCATGCATATTCCATCTGTTCACGCATTCGCTTTCGTGCTATAATCTTTTCACAAACATCATTATTAATTAATATCAAATTTTGCTTCTCTTCCGCCATAAAACCCAATTTATTGAGCTGTGCCATCACAGTAACGCATGATCTTTGGCATATATATGGACATTTTTTGTGTGTGCAGATTGATTGAAGAATGCTGGAATATAAACCCAGCTGTGAGGCCTTCATTCTCAGAGATAATTGTGAGGCTGGACAAACTGTATGCTACCTACTCTAAGCAGGGACGATGGAAAGATACTTTTAAGCTCCCTTGGTATGTATACATGTAGAACCTTTTCTTTTATTTTCTTTCTTTTTTTCCTGGCAAGATATCAAACTATCCTGTTGTTGTTAAACATGTGGAAGTTCCTTGATTTTTTGATATATATCATCAGCAGGGAGCCACATCCTCAACTTAATTGAAAATGACACCACTTAGATAAGATGGTGTTGTGAGTTCGAGTACTGTCAAAATTCTGAAGATTTTTATTTGGTGGGTACATATAGGGTCGAAATATTTACTAGGTGATGCCATTTCTGTTTAGGTTCTTTAAGATAAGTTGTATTAGTCTCTACATCAGAGTGGTATGACAAAGAAATCTTGTATTAATTAAAATACATCCAAATGTATAAAGTAGCGATCCAAATAGTTATAATAGGAGCAAACCGTTTATTATTAAAAAAAAATTGAAGTCCAGCATAAGCTTGCTAAGGCAGCGTCCAAAATCCTTTTCATGAGCATTTTGATGAAGTTTTACGAGAATAATTCATTAACTCCTTTCTCAATTGTATTTTGTTAAGTTTAAGTTTATTTTATTTACATTGTTAACACATAAACCATGATCTAAGGTTTGGGATGAGTAGTTTTTGCAAGTACAATACATTGGTGATGGGTGTCCAAAGAGTCATATACACGTGAGGCCTTCTCAATTTTCATATGAATTAAACAGCTCGAAAACTTTAATCATATTATTGTTTAAATCTTTATGTTGTGCATCTGTTAAGAGTTTCTAGTTGATTGGTCTTTTGCTGTGATTTTTGGGCAGCTCTGAATTTTTGTAACTTCATTATTTGCAGGAAATAAAGCAGGTAACTTATGAAATCCGACACAACTTTCACTAAGGCATTATATATACATACAAGTGGAAGAAAGAGAGCTCCTGTCAACAATGTATGAAGAAATAACAAGGCAGTAAGCCTTCGCTTTCAAAAAGTCTAAGAACGCTTTGTTCTGCATGTTGTACTCTACCGTTATGTCGACTAATGCTGATGTACCTTCCTCTACGTACTCCTCTAAATAAAGTTTGTTTTTCTTTACAATTTGGAAGGAGATTTTGCTGCACTTGAGTTTTAAGGTTTATTGGCAGGCGTCGTCTTGCCTGTTTTAAGCGCTAATGTTGTGGATATGCCTTTTTATTCGCGTAATGTCAGATCAACAAGTCTGCCATTGATTTTCCCTCAGAAAATTTAAAAAAAAACACGGATCAATTTATTTTTTTTCATCTCGTGTTCTAATTCTCAAAAAGAGGCCTGAATGAAGCATGTTCAACAGGTTTTAATAAGTTTATAACATATCATCGAGTTCTTTACGCATCTATTTTGTCCCAGAATAGGAGCTCTAGTCCTAAGACATGAATATTAAGTTTTGCTTTCATACTGAACATTGAAACGTCCCCTCTTTAATAAAAGTAGAAAGCATCTAAAGCATTTCTAAACATAGCTCAGCATAACAGCAAAACCTTCAATCCAAAATGTTGAAGTTGGCTAAGCAAGTCCTATTCTTTAATTCACTTATATTGACAATTGTCTCGTTCGCTGAGCTAAATGACTTTCATGTCCTTTCGGGCTATTTTAATCTCAATAGTAAGATTACAACTACGGCAGGTTTCACAAATAGACAAACTATAATCTAGCTATGCCAAAAGGATTATTTACCAGATTTTAATCAAGAGACTCATAATGACAATATTTTCATGAAGCCACAAAAGATGTTTTCCATCCAAGCAACCACCACGCCATCCTATGTCGTCAGCTGATGCGAGACAGACCACGGGAAGTCATTTCCGTAGGATCATTGTTTTTTTTTTTTTTTTTTTTTTACTTGCTACCCCTCTAAATTTATTGTTGCAGGTAGGCCTCCTGGGTGAAAATTTTGTGACTCTTTTAACCCTAAAAGATAACCTGATGTACCCTGCATGATGGCTTATTCTGCCCACCATTGCTCCGTGCACAAAAGAGGGGCCCTTCCGCAACAAATCTTGTAAACTTTTCCCAAATCAAAGTTTCAGTACAAACTTTTAACATCAACCATCCCTTTAGGGGCCCGTTTGGTTCCAATTTTTTTGGTGAATCCCTGACTCATCCCCTGTTTTCTGTCAGAAATCACCCCAAAACGCCATTTTTTGGGGCGATTTGGGGTGAAACCTGCCACAGATGGGACATTGTGGCAGGCTTTCCTCTGTTTTCACCCTAAAAAAATCGCTACCAAACAACCCCTCAGTGAAGCATAAGCATAAAACAGCGGAGGGCCTACGAAATTGACTAAGCTAAAGTTTACTCGGACATTCTCACAGTACTGGAGAACTCTTGGGCTTAGTTGCGCTTTGTAATGTCCCCAACTCTGCACTTACATACTCTCACTTGTTTTCTGACGGCACTTACATACCCCAAAGTTTCTAAAACTAGCGCTTATATACCCTTACCCTCACTTTATAGGCAGCATTTATCTACCCTAAAGTTTTAAAATTTTCATTTAAATATCTAAAGTTTCTAAAACTTAAGACTTAATGCCCTAAAGTATTTAAAATTTGCACTTAAGTACCCTCAAGCATAACTATGGGTATAAAGTGTAAAAATTTTAAAAAGTTTAGGGTACTTAAGTCCAAGTTACTTTCAGGCACATAAGTGTTGCCAAAAAAGTTAGGGTATATAAGTGTAGCCTTTAAAAACTTCAGGGCGTGTAAGCGCTGCTAGAGGTACACAAGTACAAAGGAGGAGTAAAGCCTTCTAACCCCTATCTGCTGTCAACTCCAACGGAGTCCACAGAGGAAAATGAAAACAACCGGTCACCACTCTTTAACAGAGATGACGGAGCTTAATCTGTCACAGATGTAGTAGCTTTATAAATATGTAATAGAATCAGGTCACTTCTTTTTGTACATAGTAAATAATACTAGCTCTAAATTATACAGCAGCAAGAAATGCAACCCTCATCCGCTGCATAAAGAATCGCCTGATGGTCTACAACAAAATATTTGAATGTATGTATTTTACCGGAATGCCTCAACTATTGAATCAAAAAATAGAAGAGGATTCTGTAGTAGATTTTGTTTATAGTTGACCTAACTATTTTTTCGCTTCATTGTCATTGGCCTCCTCGTCTTGGCTAGCCAGCTTGACTATGTCTTCGACAAGTATCTTACCATCTGTTGAAGGAACATAGTGTGAAATAAGAAATTCACGCGTACAAAATACAAAAGAAGAAAAGAAATGAATTTTTTTTTACACGGACCTCTGTCTCTGGAGAGGTTACTGATGAGTTCTTGGACGCTCTCCTTGCCTAAAGTATCTTTAAGATACATTGCTGCAGCTGCAACCTCCTCTGCTGTCACTTTGCCATCATGGTCCCTAGGCGTTGCAACATACATATGATTAGCAAGCAAAAAGTTTGTGAAGGATAGATTAACTTGCAAGATGCAAGAATTTTATACTTGTGTGTTCATCTTTAAAGGTGCAGGGTATTGTTCAGATAGAGAGGAATGCCACTCATTAATTTCACAAAACTACAAAGATACTGCGGCACAAAGTGGGAAGTGCTTAGGTGCAACATATGTTGCTCTCCTGAGCATTCTCATAAAGGAATCAATCATTAGGATATACGACAAATATTTTATCTTTATGCCAATCAGAAACAACAGCCAATAGTTACCTGTCGAGAAGATTGTAGCGGTCGCCAATTTTAGCATCAACATCATCAATCTCTTTTTCAAGGCTTTGAAGCATGCTATCGATCTGAAACACAGGACGCATAAACACAAAGATGTTGAGAGAAACTGTAGTTGAATAATGGAGCAAATGAAGAGCGGAGAAATGCAAGTGAATATTTTATTCAAAACCTAACAAAGGAGACATGCAAGTGAATATTTTCTTCAAAACCTAACAAATTCATGCTATCATTCTTTAACTTTTGGGTAGTGCAAGTTCCCCTGTAATCAGCAATTCAAAGAAAATTGCAGGGATAATAGTCCACAAGCTCTCCTTGGAAAGCAGATTCGGAACTAATAGTTGCCAGATGATGCAGTTGAATAGGTCACAGGTTGGTTCAGCTTCCAATAGGGTCAAACTCAACTCAAGTAGTTGGATGGACACAGGAGCCTCTTTTTTCAACCCAACCTGCTACAATTGGTGTATACCCAAAAATCTGCTAGAGTTGTTGCAGAGTATATGACTCAGTTGGTGAATTCAATAGCTACCTGAACTTTCTTAATCATTGAATTGCCATTTCTTCCTCTTGTAACACCCATCAACAAAATAAAAGGCCTCACAACATTAAATGAAACTACTAACAAGGTCACTTGCAATCTAGGCATATATGAGTCCATAGATCTAGGCATATATGAGTCCATAGATTGAGTAGAACACCCAAGCAACATACTGCTGTAAAATTTTCATGATTTTCTTAGGAAAATGTGTCGGAACATATGGTTTCAGACAGCAATGTTTGACCTACAGTC
>BQKN01059775.1:2233-24549 GCA_022839385.1 Asparagus kiusianus
AAATGGATCCATTTACTATAGAGAGGAGGGGTGAGAGGGGGGGGGGGGGAATTCTCTAAACATGAACCTGTCTTTTTAGAATGTTAGGGAACTAAAAAAAATCCCCTAAATAGCATTTGGTTAAGAAATTTCTAAAGCAGTATCATATTTCTTTTCTTGCTCTCCTGGAAACAAAAATTAAGGATGGAAATATTCAATCTGTTGCAAAGAGGATTGCCAACACCTGCAGTTGTTTCTCTAATACAAATGGAACTGAAAAAGCAAGGATTATTATTTTGTGGGATCCAAATATACTGAGCATCCAGATTAACAAACTTGCAGCTCAGCGAATTACCTGTTCAGTTAAATCATTGGATGGAAGATTAAGTTGCCTCATTACTTCAGTATATAGTTATAATCACCAAGAAGCCTGAAAAGTCTTGTGGTCTGAATTATCTTAGATTCATCAAACTGTTGTGGGTATGCCTTGGCCATTGTGAGATTTTAATGCTTTGACTAGAAATGATAAAATGTTAGGAGGTTCAATCCTCATGGATGCTGATACCAGGGATTTCAATCATTTCATTGTAGACTGTCAACTTTCTCATCTCAAAACTAATGGTTGCTTTTTCACTTGGAATAATAAGCCATACTCTACCACAAGAGCTTAGAGTAGGTTGGACAGAGCTATTATTAATGATTCCTAGATTCATGACTACAATACAAGCCATGTTGAATTCTTATCTCCAAGCTTCTCTGACCATTCTCTTGCTCTTGTGTAAATTTATGAGAATAGTGTCCAAGGTAAAAAGCCTTTCAAATTATACAAAATGTAGACCAAGCATGAAAAATTATCTCCCCACTGTTTCCTCTATATGGCAGTCATCTATTGAGGGACACACAATGTTTAAAGTTTGTTCTAAATTGAGGCTACTGAGGAATGCTCTAAAAGAACTGAATAAAAAGGATTTCTACAATATTAGTGAGCAAGTTCTTAGAGAAAAAAGGGATCTGGAGGTTGCTCAAAATTCTCTTCAACTTGATCCTCTTAATACATATTTCATTACACATGAAAAGAAACGCATTGCCTCCTTTAACAAGCTACTGGAATGTGAATTATCTTTTTATCAACAAAAATCAAGAATAGCTTGGAGTCTTCAGGGAGATAGATGCACAAGTTTTTTCCTCTCAGTCATTAAGAAAAATAGGTATCATAATAGAGTGATGGTCCTCTTTAATAATAGGGGAGAAAAAATCACTGATGGAGAGGAAATTGCTAAGGAACTCATCTCCTATTACAAGAACCTGATGGGCATTGAAATATCCACCTTATTACCAGATTTGAACACAATTCAAAATGGTTCTGTATGTTGAAAAATTGCAGTAAAGAGAAGAAAAAGAAATTTGACTTTGATTCCTTTAATCTCGGTTACAATTCGATTACAAAAGAGAGAAGAACGGATTTGGTTCTCCCTTTGTTTAAAACTGGGTTCTTCACGGTGGTGATGGAGTGCCTCCCTCGAATGCTCGCATTGAGTTTGCTCTCCGTTGACGATCCGACGTTTATGATTCACTGGAACGATGTTTTCTCCTCACGATTTGACGTTGTGGAGAACTTGCGTGGCAAGTTTGAAACTCTTGATGAGTTGATAACTCTGAACGAGTTGGAAACTCTTGAACAAGAGTTGATTTGAACCGAGAATCGGTTTTCAAGCCAATGATGAAGAAGCTCTTGTTGCCGATCTCCAAAGCTCTAGCCGAAGGATTCTTCTCTGTTGCCGACTCCCAGATCCAAAAAGCCAGCCTTCAGTGGTCGATCCCAGCCAAGAAATTCTAACCCTTAACTCAGTTGAGTTTACTCGCTTTTATAGGGGATCAAGGGGGTGTAACTGCCCTCTAAATCCGCTCCTAAGTGGGCGTGATTTCCTCAGAACGCGAGGGTTGCTCACGTTTCGCTTGTTGTAACGCGGGTCCGACTCTAGCGTTTTGATGTTGTAACGCGGGTTCGACCCTGGCGTTTTGATGTTGTAACGTGGGTTCGACCCTGACGTTTTGATGTTGTAAAGTGGGTTCGACCCTCGCGTTTTGATGTTGTAACGCAGGTTCGACCCTCGCGTTTTGATGTTGTAACGCGGGTTTGACCCTGGTGTTTTACTGTTGACACACGGGGAGGACCTCCGCGTCTTGTTTTGAAGAGATTATCACCAAGTAATCTCTTTTGTCATAGCGTTGCAAAGATCATTGTCTTGTAATCTTCGTCTTAGCTCCTTGAGAATATGAGAGTCGTCAGATTGTAACTCCCGATGTTGATTGTGAATGTTGTTGAACTAGAGCTCTCATTGGTTGTCGTGAAGGTCGTCAGATTGTAACCTTCAGCGATCTACATGAAAGTCTTCAAATTGTAGCCTTCTGGAAGTCGTTAGATTGTAACTTCCATCATCGGTGTTTGATGGGGGATAAACTATCTATTGTAATTTTTAGACAGCCTACAGAACCCCCTCCAAAGTTTTCGAAAGTTTACGGTTGACTGGGATGAATTTTCAGAATAATTTGGATCTCAACTCTGATCTTGGAGCTGTTGATTCCTTATCGTAAAGGAGTCGTTCTCTGCACTCGCTTAGGAGACATCTTGGTTGAAGGGATTTGCCACGTAGGACCTGTGTGAAGGTGTGTGCTATAATACTGCTTCTGGAATGCGGGGTTGAGCCCTGCATTTTAAACTTGAGACGCGGGTCTTACCCTTACATGTTGAATTTGGAACGTGGGTGTGACCTCGACGTTTGGTTTTTGCATCGTGGGTCTGACATCGGTGTTTTGACTTAAAACGCGGCTGTGACCTTGGCGTTTTGACTTGAGACACGTAGGTGACTTTCATGCACTTTTGACTAAGTCTTTAAGACTTGTCTTTCGCTTATCTGTTGCAAGTCTCAGCTCACATCCATTAAGCTAATGGACCTACGAATATGCATAGGATTTTTGGCAAACCCTCAGCCATCAACGGATTTGATAAGCCTTTACCGACTACCGTTTGAGTCGGGCTAGCATGTGGATTGTCTAAGTCCGTTCCACATGTAACGTTGTGCTAAGAGAATGAACTCTCTTAGACTTAATGCTATGATTTTGAATACATAGACTCTGTCATTTTTACGGGAAAAAACTAACCGACGGCGCGTGTTAGGCGTAGACTTATCCCTACTTAGGATTTGGGATAAAGTTCTCCATACGTGTAAGGCCCGGATTTTGATGTCTTTTTCACGACAAAAGACTAACCTGCAACGCGTGTTAGGCGTAGACTTATCTCTAATTAGGGATCAAGATAAAGTCCCCCATGCGTGTAAGGCATGGATTCTAGTGTTATTAATAACAACCTGCTACGATGTTGAATACGTAGACTTCACCAATATTATGGAAATAGGCAACCCGGCAGCATGTGTTAGATGCAGACTTATCTCTAATTAGGGATCGAGATAAATTTCCCTATGCGTGTGAGGCATGGATTTCGGCGTTATTAATAACAACCTGCCACGATGTTGAATACGTGGGTTTTTGTCCTTTTTACGGTCAAAGACTCACTAGCAACGCGTATTAGGCGTTGACTTATCCCTTCTTAGGATTCGGGATAAAATTCCCCATACATGCAAGGTATGGATTCAGAGATTATTAATTTAATGATAATCACCGGCTATGATATTGAGTACGTAGACTTTGTCACTGTTTCTTCCTGTGTTATTCGAAACACTGAAAGAAAATTAGAAGTGCCAGAGGTGTAGTATTAACTTGGTGTGAATTTTCACTTAGAGTGAAATTCAGAAATTTTCTTTATTATCACTGGGATAATTCTAGAAAATATTTAATCCACTGGGGATTTTATAATGAAAACTTGCTATTCTTGTTGAAAAAGTATTAACAAGTTCATTGGGGAGAGTTTGACTGTTAGAGGTGTGATGTTAACCTAACAGTATTTTATGAACCTATCGCTCTATTGGAGAGAGTCGATAAGTTGATTTGGTTGTCAGAGGTGTGATATTAACTTGACGGGAATTTGTTGCGATCAGAGAAACTTTGTGGACTTATCATTCTATTAAAAAAGATTGATAAGTGGATTTTGGTCGTCAGAGGTATGATGTTAACTTGACTGGTTTGTGTTGCGATTGGAGCAATTTTGTGGACTTATCATCCTATTGACGAGGATTGATAAGTGGATTTGTCAGAGGTTTGATGTTAACGTGACAAGAAAATGTTGCGATCGGAGCAACTTTGTGGACTTATCATCCTATTGATGAGGATTGATAAGTGGATTTGTCAGAGGTATGATGTTAACGTGACAAGAAGATGTTGCGATCAGGGCAACTTTGAGCACCTATCGCTCTATTGAGAAGAGTCGATAAGTTGTAAGTATTGCGATCGGAGCAACTTTGAGGACCTATCGCTCTATTGACGAGAGTCGATAAGTGGATTGGTTGTCAGAGGTGTGGTATTAACATGACAAGAGAATGTGTTACGATTAGAGCAACTTTGTAGACTTATCATCCTATTGACGAGGATTGATAAGTGGATTTGTCAGAGGTTTAGTGTTAACATGACAAGAGACTGTATACTTGTGACTTGCACAAGGTTTTGGGAATTAGCGTCTCGCTGGGGAGACTTGCTAGGTGAGTTTATCATCAGAAGCGATGAGTTTTTATGCTTGTGATTTGAATAAGACTTAGTGTCTTGCTGGGGAAGATTGCGATTTGAGCAATTTTGAAGACCTATCATCCTATTGACAAGGATTGATAAGTTGATTGTCAGAGGTATATTGTTAACGTGACAAATTGGGAGTGATGCAAGCTGCATTTATACTCTGTAGGGGTGATGATCGTCAGAAGTGTAATGTTAACTCGACGATATGAAAGATTCGTTACTCTTAATCCAGTGGATTCTAAGTAACCAATCCCCAGTCTTGATTAAGACTTAGCAGGGGAAGAAAAAGAGGTAGACAAGGCACATCGCCTAGTGAGGTACTATCCATGAAATCAGAATAGAGGTACATCACCAGGTAGGCCGTTATCTGATGAGTTGACTATCAGAGGTAACGGTTAACGTGATAGTTTTGTGGACCTGCCATCCTATTGAAGAGGATTGGCAAGTTGATGGACTATCAGAGGTAACTGTTAACGTGATAGTTTTGTGGACCTGCCATCCTACTTGAAGAGGATTGGCAAGAGAATTTGGAGGAAATGGACTATCAGAGGTAATCATTAACGTGATAGTTTTGATAGACCTACCATCCTATTGAAGCGGATTGACAAGTTGATGGACTATCCGAAGTAAATGTTTAATGGACTATCAGAGGTAAATATTAACGTGATAGTTTTGGTAGATTTTGTGGTTGACAGAGGTATTCTATTAAACATAACAACTCAGAAAATTTATTACTCATAATCCAAAGAACTACCAATAAACCAACCCTCAGTCTTGAACAAATGCAAGGGGGAAAAAGGAAGACATGACACATCGCCTAGTGAGTCATTATCTAACGAGTTTGACTATCAGAGGTAACTGTTAACGTGATAGTTATTGGACCCGCCATCCTACTGAAGAGGATTGGCTTCAGTAGCCGTAGTATCTTCTGGTTCTGACTGGGAAGAGTGAGCTTGGTTCGATTGCTCAGGAGAAGATTGGGCTTGGTCCGATTGCTCAGGTTGATCCTGCCTACTTTGTTCTTCAGCTTTGATCCTGGTAATGATCTTTTGAGCCTGTTCACCTTGAGAGATTAGTTGTCTCCAGGAACGGCATTCTGCAACTCCTATTCGGGCTAGGAGGTCGGTCTTCAAGTTGTGTCGATAGGTCTCTACTAAGATAGACTGTGTCATACCTGACGAACACCGGAGAGCCATGGTTCGGAACCTCTTGACGAAGGTTTTGACGGACTTTTGTATCCTCTTCAAAGAATCTTGATAGGAAGAGTCTCTCTAAATCTGCCTACTTTTGGATACATCCGGCAGGCAGTTTCCTAAACCATTCAAAGGCAACTCCCTTGAGGTTGCCGATGAACAATCGAGCCAGTATAGCGTCGTTTGATATCACATTCCCAGTCTGTGACTTGAAATGATAGATATGTTGGTTCGGTGATCCCGTGCCGTCAAAAGTTTATAGCATCGGGACCTCAAATTTTGGAGGATAAGGGGCCGCATCCCATTCGGCAGGATAGGGTCTGACAACTCCCTCGTCTTGGAGCTCGCTTCTGTTAGCGATAACATTGAGGCGGGCTTCCAATTCCTCGATTTTGACAAACTGAAGATTCTGCTCGTTCTCAGTCTCTCTTTCCTCATCAGAGGAAGATTCCAGGTTGTGGGCTTCTTGGTCAGAAGCCGTGTCATCAACCACTTTTCCCTTCCCTTTACTTGTGTGAGGTTGGGATGAAGATGTCTTTCCTCTACGGGCGAGTTCTTGCCTGGGTGGCGAATATGTCTCCTGAGATTTGGCCTTGTCTGCGACGAGTTGAGTCAACAGGGCCAGGAGTTCATTGATGGCCTCTTGTTGAGATTTGAGCATGACCTCCTGCTCATCAAGTCTCTTTGCGAGATCTTCATGGTTTCCCGTCATATAAGCGGAACTCTCATGTTCAAAAAAGAGCTTGATGATTGGGACTCTGCAATGGCTGAGTGTTCATCATCTGAATTGGTTCCTCTGGCTAACCTCCGATAGTTGACAGAGGGAATGGCTCATGTTCGCGTCCGAGTCCATTGGTAGACTCCTTCAAACTCGTTAGCGATTTCTCTGACAGTCGGTGAACGACTTGTCTCAGAATCATCGGGATTAGGACCCGAGGTTTTCCCTCTGCCGATCACATTGATAGTGACCCCGGGATATTCGGTCTCTGGAGACTTTTTTCTATGAGAACGTCGTTGTTGGTTGGGCAAAGCAACGTTTGTAAATTGGTTGAACACCAACAGTTGGGCCGTATATGAGTAGCATTGACATCCCGAGAGGACCATAGGAATCAGTCGTTCATATTGGAATGAACGAATGACTTGTTGTATCGGTCTTTCTCTCGATATGAACTCTCTCAAGTCTGTTGTAAAGACTCGAGAATTACTCACTGATTGTGAGGTTTGAATTGGAACCCCCAGTCCATGATTGGACAGGACTGGCTCTTAGTGATCATGGATCTGGTTGAAATTCCTTGAATCCATGAACTTTTTATATCCGCCCCTCGATCTAGTCGCGTTTGGCACTTGAGACGTGAGGGTCGCGTTTGGCACTTGAGACGCGAGGGTCGCGTTCGGCACTTGAAATATGAAGGTCGCGTTTTGGTTTGGCGACATGAGGGTCGCGTTCTTCATTGTCGACGCGAAGGTCGTGTTTTGACTTGGAAACGCGAAGTTGAAGTTCGCATTCAACGAAGACTTAAGGTTCGTGTTTTGGCTGTGAAAGGCACCATTGAGGGCCACGTTCAGTCTGGTTCTCGCGAAGCTCATGTTTGGGCTCATAAACGCGAGACTTGCATTCTAAAGTAGAAACACGAAGCTTAGGGTCGCATTTAGGCTCACGTACGCGAAGTTCACGTTGGTTGGAGGATCGACTTTCTCGAAGTTGTGCCCGTCGCTGAGACCTTCTTCTTCGACGGGCAGCGTTCTTCTTGGCCTGTTTTAAGGCTTTTGCAGGGGCATCATCGGCGTTGATTGGATCTATCTCCGTCGTAGGCCTTTTACAACCCATGACACGTCGTGTTGACGCGGGTGTGGAGCTTTCAACTCGTTGAACGAGTTTGGCAGAGGCAGAGCCCACTCCTTCAGAGGAGGGGCTGTTTGATAAATTTTGGCCAAAGGAGAGGACTTTCTTCGGCACTCCAGCAACAGTTGAAGATTTAGTCTCCTTGGAGACTTTGCGGATCTTGCGCATAGCCTTGGGGCTAAGGGATCCGGAAGAGATGGACTCCTCAAACTTGGCTTGATCAAACTCTACCAAGAGAGTTTCGACGGTCGTTCCAGTGAGATGAATGTCGGATTGCGCCACCACTTCTTCGTCAGAGAAGCTTGTCCCCAGTAGAGTCGCCATCTTTTGTATGTTGAAAAATTACAGTAAAGAGAAGAAAAAGAAATTTGACTTTGACTCCTTTAATCTCGGTTACAATTCGATTACAAAAGAGAGGAGAACGAATTTGGTTCTCCCCTTGTTTAAAACTGGGTTCTTCACGGTGGCGATGGAGTGCCTCCCTCGAATGGTCACGTCGAGTTTGCTCTCCGTTGACGATCCGACGTTTTTGATTCACTGGAACGATGTTTTCTCCTCACGATTTGACGTTGTGGAGAACTTGCATGTCAAGTTTGAAACTCTTGATGAGTTGATAACTCTGAACGAGTTGGAAACTCTTGAACAAGAGTTGATTTGAACCGAGAATCGGTTTTCAAGCTAAGGATGAAGAAGCTCTTGTTGCCGATCTCCAAAGCTCCAGCCGAAGGATTCTTCTCTGCTGCCGACTCCCAGATCCAAAAAGCCAGCCTTCAGTGGTCGATCCCAGCCAAGAAATTCCAACCCTTAACTCAGTTGAGTTTACTCGCTTTTATAGGGGATCAAGGGGGTGTAACTACCCTCTAAATCTGCTCCTAAGTGGGCGTGATTTCCTCAGATTGTGGGAAAAACGGTTCTGAAACCGTTCGACTCATATTTGAATGAGTCAAACACCCAATCTGGCATTCAGGACCCTAACCTTGCATCTTAGGATTGAGACGCGAGGTTGGGTGTTGACTGAACATCTAGAACGCGAGGGTCGTTCATGTTTCGCTTATTATAACGCGGGTCCGACTCCAGCGTTTTGATGTTGTAACGCGGGTTCGACCCTGGCGTTTTGATGTTGTAACGTGGGTTCAACCCTGGCGTTTTGATGTTGTAATGCGGGTTCGACCCTGGCGTTTTGATGTTGTAACGTGGGTTCGACCCTCGTGTTTTGATGTTGTAACGCGGGTTCGACCCCTCGCGTTTTGATGTTGTAACGCGGGTTCGACCCTGACGTTTTATTGTTGACACACGGGGAGGACCTTCGCGTCTTGTTTTGAAGAGATTATCACCAAGTAATCTCTTTTGTCATAGCGTTGCAAAGATCATTGTCTTGTAATCTTCGTCTTGGCTCCTTGAGAATATGAGAGTCGTCAGATTATAACTCCCGATGTTGATTGTGAATGCTGTTGAACTAGAGATCTCATTGGTTATCGTGAAGGTCGTCAGATTGTAACCTTCAGCGATCTACGTGAAAGTCTTCAAATTGTAGCCTTCTGGAAGTCGTTAGATTGTAACTTCCATCATCGGTGTTTGATGGGGGATAAACTATCTATTGTGATTTTTAGACAGCCTACAGATTCATGTCTTTCTAAGAATCAAGCTGCAAACTTATCTTGTCCAGTTACAAAGAAGGAGATTAAACAAGATATTTTCTCTACGTCTGAGGACAAAGCCCAAGGACCTGATGGGTTTAATGTCTCCCTCTACAAATCTGCATGGCTAGTAATGGGGATGAAATCACTTCAGCTATTAAGAAGTTTTTCAAAAATAGAAAGCTATTAGGGTCAATCAATTCTACCTCCATCACACTCATTCCTAAGGTACAATGCCCTAAAACCCCTACTGACTTTAGGCCAATATCATGCTGTAACTTCCTTTACAAGTTCATTTCAAAAATCCTTGCTAATAGATTACAATGTGCCTTTGTTAAGGATAGGCAAATTACTAACAATATCTGGCTAGCATATGAGTGTAGGATGTCTAAAAATTACTACAAATAGCTGATCCCCATCAAACACTAATGATGGAAGTTATAATTAGATGGCTTCCGTATCAACAACGTGACAATGAATGTTACAATCAAATAACTTTCACATCAACAAATGAAGGCTACAATTAGAAGTCTTTCATGTAGATCGAGAAAGGTTATAATTCGACGACCTTCACGGTAACCGATGAAAGCTTTGATTCAACCGTCTTCACAATCAATAGTGAGAGTTACAATCTGAAGACTCTCACATTTCAAAGAGCTAAAGCAAAAATTACAAAATGATAATTTTTGTAACGCTCTAACAAAAGAGATCACAAGTCAACTATCTCTTTAGTCCAAGATGCACATCTCATCTTTTCACCCCAGAAATTAAAACGCACGTGTCCTCGTTGCAGAGTCAAAACAATACAAACGCAGCTTCAATCCAGCTGCAAATGCAGCCTCAATCCAGCTCCAAGCGTAGCTCCTAAACGCTACCAAACGCAACTCTTAAATGCTGCGAAACACAGCTACCAAATGTAGCTCTTGATGCTGCCAATGCAGCTTCTAAATGCTGCTAACGCAGTTTCCATCTGTTGCCAAACACAGCTCCAAAAGCTGCCAACGCAGCTTTTAACTACTGCCAATGTAGCTTCCATTTGCTGCGTAATGCAGCTTTTAACTACTGTCAACGTAGTTTCCATCTGCTACCTAACGTAGCTTTTAACTGCTGCTAATGAAGTTTCCATCTGTTGCCCAACACAGCTTCTAACTGCTGCTCAATGCAGTTTCTAACTACTATCAACACAGTTTCTAACTGCTGCTAACGTAGTTTCCATTTTCTATCCAATGTAGCTTCTAACTGCTGCCCAACACAACTTCTAACTACTGCCAACGCAGTTTCTAACTGCTGCCAATGTAGTTACTAACTACTGCCAATACAGTTTCCATCTGCTGCCCAACGCAGCTTCCAACTGCTGCAAACGTAGTTTCCATTTGCTGCCCAACGCAGCTTCCAAATGCCACTAACACAGTTTGCAAATACTACATTGAAACGCAGATTCCATTCAAGAATGCAGTTTATGCATTTGACTCATTCAAACGAGCTGGACGGTTTCAAAACTATTATTCCACGATTTGAGGGATTTTTACTTACTTAGGAGCGGATTAAGGGGCGGTTACACCCCTTAATCAACCTATAAATCTGAACAAACTCAACTGAGTTAGGAACTAGCTTTTTTGATCTTGAAAGATCTTTTAGGCAACTAATAATAGAGCTTGAGATCAGCATTCACTTGTGAAAGCTTCTTCGGTAACAGAGATCCTTAGAGCTTAACCTTGGCTTTTAACCGAATTTTGGTTCAAATTAACTCTGCTACAGAGTTTAAAACTTGCTCAAAATTCCCTAACTCATGAAGAGTTTCAAACTTGCCATGCAAGTTCGTCCAAGACTTTGAGTCAAGAGGCAAAGAAAACGTTCTATGGGTGAAGCGTTCAGATCGTCAACGAGAAGCAAACTCGATACGAGTTTTGAAGGAGACATCTCATCGCTATCGTGAAGAACCCAGGTTAAACAAAGGGAAGGATCTCAGTCGGTCCTTCTCTCTTTTGTAAATTAGGAAACCGATCAAGAAGATTTGTAATTTCTTTTCTAAGTCGGTTAGAGAGAAGTTGTATCAAGAGAATTGTAATTCATTCTTTTCTAAGTCTGTTAGAGAGAATAATACAAATTCAATTTTTAATTATCTTCTTTTAATTTTCCCACCAAACTAAAGATGGCAATTTTGCTGTGAAAAAGCTTCACTGACGAAGAAGTGGTGGCGCAATCTGGCGTCAACCTCGCTAGAACGATGGTAGAGACCCTCGTCGTGGAATTCGACCAAGCCAAGTATGAAGAGGTACTTTCCTCTGGATCCCTTAGCCCTAAGGCTACTCGCAGAGTCCGTGTGGTCTCTAAAGAGACCAAAATTGTTACTGAACCACCAAAGGAGGTCCTCCCCTTTGGACTATTGGGCTTGAATAGCCCCTCCTCTGAAGGAGTGGGCTCAGCCTCTGTTGGACCGTCAAACGAATCGAAGATCTTACAACTACATCGAATAGATGTGTATCGGGTTAGAAGAGGCCCACTACGGTGACAAGCTCCATTAACGCAGATGATATCACTACAAAGGACTTAAGATAGGCCAAGAAGAATGCCGCTTGATAGAGGAGAAGATCCTTACGATGAGCCTATCTTTGAGAGAGCCGATCTATTAATGACCACGAACTCTGCGTTCGTCAGCCTTAACTTGAGCGCTGCATGGATGAGCCTAAGTATGAGCCACGCATAATCAACCTAAAACGTAGTGCTCAGGGGCATGTTTCAAAAGCAAAACGTAGTCCTCCAGGATGCATTTCGTGACTAATGAACTTTAATAAAGAAATTTGTTGCTTCTTTCATTGTTGATTCCATTGTCATCTTAAAATAACAACTTTCATTATTGATTCCATTGTTCGCGGGAAAATTTATTGCTTCTTTCATTGTTGATTCCATTGTCATCTTAAAATAACAACTTTTTGCGTTACAGAAAGATCCGGTCTTTTTATAAGATCCGGTTACAAGAAATCAAAGAAAACAACAAAGATTATAACTTTATTTCCTTGTTTGTCGAACAAATCACGAGCTCCTGTTTTGCGGTCGCTCGCTTGCGTGGGTTGTTTGCCTGCGCCGGGGTTGTTTGCCGTGGACCACCACGAGATCTAGATCCGGTCGGATCTACGCAGTATTATGGGTAATATCCCACCAAGGAGATAATAGCCGGGAGGGATCGTTTCACCAAGGAAACGACCGCTCGAATCTCGGGATCTAAGAACCAAGATTAGATCCGGAGTGTACCTACGTAGATCTGAGATCCGAGATCCGATTCCTCTCGAACTCTTGCCTTATTTGGCGTTGACGATCGCCGAGCACCGGATCTGGATGGACAAGCCCTTGAAGTTCCAAAGCTTCAATCTTTTTAAGTTTTTAGATCTAAATCCGGCAGAGCTTCGACTCCTATTTTTCCAACCTCCGAACAAATGAACCTGAAGGCCTATTTATAGGCACTCAGAACTGTGCCCGCACACAGTTCTGAGCCTAGCCACCCATGGGTGGCTCGGCCTTGGCTGAGCCACCCTGAGGTGGCTCGGCCACCGAGCCACCTCAGGGTGGCTCGGCTTGGGCCGAGCCACCCTGGGATAGCTCGGTTTCGGCCGAGTCCCCGGGTGTTTGTCTGTTTCGGTTGTTTTGTCCAATTCTGTGCTTTGTTGATCTGGACTTTGATTCGGTTGTGTGGTTGACTTGGTCCAAAATCGATTTGTTGACTTGATTCCCGATTTGGCAGTAAACCCATTTCTGAGTTCGAGTCTAAAACCGATCTTGATTCGATCGTGGTTCATCCGAGTTCGCTCTTGTTTAGATGACTCGTTGACTCCTCGAACCGTTGGTTTGATTCCGCATGCGAATGGATTCATTCCGTTGCTCGCGTGCGGTTCGTTAGCCTCGTTAGTCCGCTTCGTCGCATATCGCTTGGCTTCGGCGTTGTGGGCTAACAGCTTTGTTTGGATACGTCGCCCGATGATCCGTTTGTTGAATCGGCGTTGTCGAGCTGTATTAAGGGACCTATAGGCAATTTTATACGCCTACAGAAAGCACCAGTTTAAATCAATATTCTTATGATCCCGGAGAATACTTCTCACCAAGGCTATATTATTCTTACTCCGGTCTAAGTTTTCCAACCTCTGAATGAAAGGACTAACCTATCCCTCTACACGAGCAGAAGGCGCACCCATAAGTGTGGGACAATGCATGACGAACCATGCTATGAGATAAGTGTAGGGCAATTCTACCTTTGGATTCTTAGCCCCTTAACAAAAAGCATGACATAAGCGCCACAATCCCCAATGGACACGAGCGATCATAGTAGGCAGAAGAACATATTAACGGTTGTGCGCCAAACAAACAGCCAAGTATACTACCTCGCTCGGCAATGCGTCAAAGTGTAGACGGTAAAAATTACCTTTGCAGACAAAACGCGAAATCCGCCAGCATATTCAAGCCGCCCGTACAGATTAGAAATTGGGCTAACCCAAGGGATTGGCTCGCTTGCGCGAGCTAAGGCCACGCGATCGCCAAATTCGCCTACATCAGGTGACCACAGACCTACCTAGTGACTTTACTCGCCTGCACGAGTCAAGAGTCGAATTCGCCTACAAACGGTAAACTCGCTAAACTCGCCAGAGTACATGGCAGCCGCTATACCACGTACAGGGATGGGCCTTCCCACTTCCCGTGATGTGAAAGGTAGGAGCACAATACTCCAAGTCCATTAAGTGCTGCTTGCAGTACTAGTGGCAAGTTAAATCCTTGCAGTTGTTGGACATCACTGTTGTACTTAGCTCGCCTGCACGAGTCAAGTTCGATCAAGCAGCCAAGGCTCGCCTGAACGACCAAACAAACCACCGAACAATCGACAAACTTGCCAGACCTACTCGAGTATTAGACAGCCACAGTATCATGTACAAGAGTGGACCTTCCCATTTCCTACAATGTGAAGGGGGAAAGTACAGTGCTCCGAGCCCCTCAAACGGCCGCTCACGGTACAAGTGAGGAGCATGGTATCTCTCAACAGTACATGGTCATATCCCATGATTCAAGGAGTGGCCATGCCATCTCTCCTCTATTTAAGAACTTCTTCCGGCCACGGAGAAGGGGTTCCGCAGTTTGGTTGGCTCATAGCTAAGTGATTAATTCAATTAGTTAGCTGAACCATAGCTCTCAACTCTCGACGGAGTTGACGACAAGCTCTTTGCATGACCTTTGCATTGTAGCATCCTCTCCTAGCTTTGGGCCCTGATCGCCATCGAACTCAGAAACTCTAACTCGAATAGCACGTGCTTCTACCGTATATTGAAGCTCACCAGCAACCTCGGTCGAATCGTCCAAGGGAAGCAGACTCGGTACGAGAACTGAGCGAGGCATCCTGTAGCTACCAAAGTCCCCACGTTAAACAAGGAGGGTTTTCCCTCCGCTTCTATTGTAATTTTGATTCATTAGTTTGTAATAAGCTATTCTTATCAATACAAATGAAATTCCTGTTTCGAGAGATCAAAATTTACACCATACAGAAGATGGCGACGACAGTAGGAGAAGCTGTTTCTTCAACAGAAATAGTGGTAGCTCAATTCAACGAGGTTCCTATTGGGATAACTGTGGAGTCCCTAGAAATCGAGTTCGACCAGGCTAACTATGAAGAGTACTTGTCCTCCTCCTCCTCTGGTGGTGACGCGTCCCGCAAACGTCACCGAGTCACGCATAGAGGCCGACCTCAGACGGTCAAAGCCCTCGCGCTCGAAGACCCCATCCGAGTCATGGCAGGGAATCAAACTTCCCTAAAATCGATCACGGCCAAACCAAAGGCCGGGAGCACTTGGCAAAATATCACCAAATGGGTCGCCAAACGACCCTCGCAAACCTCCATCCAAAAGGTAACGGAGATTCGGTTTGGCACGGACCAAGCCGACGTGGTCCGCCCAGACGTTCCTCTTTCAAGAAGGGCCCGGCAGTGGAAATGACAGCTCCTCGCCCGGCGGAAGGCTCAAACCTTCACCTCGTATGACGGCCTGAAGTATTATTCAGGTCTGAAAGACGCGAGACGGAGACTCAGCCCCCCTAAGGTTGAGGAGATCACCAAATCAGATGAACTCTCACGCTCAGGCGGGATTCACCCTGACTGTAACATCTCCCATTCTGTCGAGTCCAGTGCTCCAGACGGGCTTTCCAAAACAGGCGGACTTCGCTTCTCAGGTCACATCCCTGAAGTGAACAGACCGTCTAACTCAGGCAGGTCTACTCAGACAAACGTCACGGCCAGACAAACATACCGCCGATGTCAAGAGAACCACGTCGTGTCCAGACAAGTCGTCACAATTAAGGCAAGGTAGTAAACGAGGCATCCCAAGTCCACCCACATGAGCGGATAGACGAAGTCCACCAATAGGCTTAAACTCGCCCTAGCGCGAGGAGTCGCCTGTTAAGGCGAACTCACCTGACTCCAACACCTAACCATTCTACCCGGTGTATGCCAGAGAGTTCGTCCAAACCTCTCTCATGTGGTCGCTTGGTTGATCATTCTCATGCTGGGGGTTGTCGCCAACCACCCGAAGAAGACCTCCGGGGTTACCTAACTCGCAAACGCACCATGCATGAGGCGAATCCTCAGTGTCACTGCAAAAGGCTTATCCAAACAGTACTCGCCGATTGTCAGTGTGTAGGAACGGGGATACCTTCGGTGTTTGAAAGGCTTTCTCGACTACCTTCTCAACCAAAATCTACTCGTCAAAGGCGCAGTCACCGAAGAAGGCTCACCCTTGATGACCTAGAGCTCCCGTTCGCTACGATCAACATGAGGAACAAGGGTAAGGTGTTAGTTTCTGGTTCTCCAGATTCGAACTCCTTCCTAGGGCCTAATCATCCACTTGTTCAACGGGAACAAGGCGGTATATTCTAGCGTACCTGCAGTCGTACGAGGGTGAGCATTGGGTTTGATTACTCAACCTTAGCACCTCCCTCCGGCGGTGAAGATGAGGTTTGCTCAGCGACAGCCACATAACAAACCTTACACTCGAGTCAGGATGCACTGGCAAGAGTACATATGGCTGACACCACGGATGATCAAACGATGGCCAAGAAGTTTGAAGAGCAACAGGAAACTATCAACTCTTTAAGGGAAATGTTGGAGCAACTTCTGAACAAGAAGAAGAAGAAGAAGAAAAGAACCCAGCACACCCTATCGCGGCCGACAGGGAGTAAGGAGTGGGTACCTCTTCCTCACCTAGTGACTGAAATGAAAGATAATGTCGGTCCACACTCCGATTACTCCTCTAAGACATCGTTGGGAACATCGCATACCGGGGGTAGCATCCACGACAGAAGGTTCGATGAGTTCCAAAGCCAGCTTAACGCTTTGAAACTCCAACAGAACATGAACAAGCTGGGGGTGGTCCGACCTTATCCTGTCGAATGGGATACAGTTCCATACCCAACGAAGTTCAAACCGATTAGCTTGGTGTAGTTTGATGGCAAGGGCACACCCTCATAACACATCTACTACTTTATGGCGCAGATGGGTTCCTCACGGGGAACAACACTATTCTCACCAGGTTATTCATAGGCACCCTCAAGGGGGTAGCGTTTGAATGGTTCCGCAAGTTAGAACCCGACTCTATCAAGTCATGGACCGACGCGGAAAGGCTCTTCTTGGCCCACTTCTTCGACGATGACACGGAGGTGTCGATGGCCACCCTCCTTGCCGAAAAGCAATGGAAGTTGGAGTCGGTCAACGACTTCGTAAAAAAATTTAGGAACCGATCAGTCCACTGTCGGGACCAAGTTTTCGAGTCCACACTAATCAAAATGTGCCGCAACAATCTCTCGATCCATATTCTATCCAAGGTCGGTGCAGTGGAAACCCGGACCTAGAAGGATCTTGTTCGTCAGGGCGAGCAGGTAGAAAATATGATCAAGAGGCTAGAGGCCAAAGAACCTCACCCCAGGAAGGGAGTCACGGAGCAGACCCCACCAAAGAATCCCCCTCGAACAAGAGGAAAGGAGATCATGGCTATCAATTCCACTCCGGCACCCAAAACGGCTCAAAGGCTAAAGCCTAGGCAGTTCGAGCAACACCCTCCAAGGCAATACGACTTCAGGGAGGACCAAGTAGTGGCAACATTCGACACTCTTTTAAAGAGCAATCGAATCAAACTACCGGAAGTCACAAAGCCTGAGGAGGCAAACAAGACTAGTGACCCGAGTTACTGTGCGTACTGCAGGTTCCTTGGTCACAACACCTCTAAGTGTTACATCCTCAAAGATAAGCTCCAGGCCCTCTATGATGCAGGAGTCCTAAAGAAGGAGAAGGTACAAAAGCAGGTGACCACGAATATGATCACCCTGAGTTTTGGAACAGATATCCCGGAGGTTCAGGCTTCGGCAGGGCTAATTCCTATCCCAAGGCGGTCCTGAAGATCACTAACGATGACCCTCACAACCAACGAGGGAAAGGTTTAGTACTCTAGACCTTGCCATCAGGACAGGTGATGTGGGTCCATCCGGACCTCCTCAGCAACGAGGAGTGGACTGCAAAGCCCTCGAGGAAGACCAAAGGTAAATCTTGCAATGTCATCTCTGCTATTCCGGATGGAGACCAGACTATAGTATCTACCCTCACCGACTCCGATGAGGAAACTGCCGCCCTTGCTACTAGAGCAGGAAAGAAATTCACCAAAGAGTACCCTGCAAGGGTGGAGAACCCGGCAGGACCTCCCACGAGGCCAGCTGCAGCAGCCCCTCTGAGTTCAGATAGGCCAAGCTTGAGCAAACAACCTTTCCTATTCAACGTGCTCACGCAGCTGAAGAACATCCCTATGCAAATTACCAAGTATGACCTCCTGCGGTTATCCAGAACTACCCGGGAAGCCCTACAAGAGGCGTTGGCCGACTCGGAAGTCTTCGCCACCAACTTCTTGAGGGAAGAAGACACGGAAGGGGAATGTGCGATGTGCTGCCAGACCACCGAAAGGTGGGTCCCTTGCATCACATTCACTCCTGATCGACCACTGTACTTCACGGGGTACGTTAGTTCCTCAAAAGTGGATTGAATTCAAGTCAACCCGGGGTCCGTACTAAGTATCGTACCCCTGAAACTGATCAAACACCTGGGGATACCCCCGAAGCGTCTATCCACAACTACCACGACTATCTTTGGCTTTAATGCCACTGGAACTCGGCCACTCGGCAAGATCCGTCTAAAGTGCCGAATAGGCAACATGAAGATGGAGATGACCTGCTATGTCATCGACGCCGAGCCATCCTACAACGTGCTCTTAGATCATCCGTGGATCCATAATAACTGTATAGTCCTGTCCACATTACACCGATGCTTAAAGTATGTGGATGATTACGAGCGGGTGAAAATAGTGTAGATGACAAACAACCCTTCAAGGGTGTCGAGAACTACTTCACAAACTCTCTACTGTACCAGGATCCCGACGAGCCATCGGTCGAGGAGCTCGAAAGCGGAAATGAGACGGATAGCGAGCCCGAGTACAGCGACGGCCTTGTGTCCTGAACGATTTCGAATCAATTGTAATTGGCTGTGAAAGTGACGATGTAACCGACGCTGTTCAGGCGGAGGAGATTCTCTTGAATGAGAAGTTCAACTTTGCTTATTTGTCGTCTTGCTCAACGTCTGAGGATGACATACCTAACGACCTAATGTCGAGGCTCTAGAATGACCCTTCTCTACACTTTCCTTTATGCTCGTCGTATGTTGCAAAGAGACAAGTGATCAAGTCTTCGCAAGCCATACTCGTCGTACCGGCCTAGGATAACTATCAAAAAGATATTATCTTTGGACGAATCGATCACCCTTTATGCACACTGTGGGACGAGTCTGAAGAGGAAGACCGCGCGCCTCAGTTTTCGCAGTACAGTCAAGTCGCGAAGCTCATAATGAGCGACATAGGGTACGACCTCACTCGTCCAGAGGGCCTGAATTACGACCGAGGGTAAAAGACAGTCATCCGACCTGCCTACGTGCCTAAAGGCAAACCCTCAAATTACTTCAACAAGACTCGGAGAGGTTTAGGCTACGCTTCTTCCTCATCAGAGTTGTTCTACTATTTCAACGAGGACTCCGACGATGCCCGTTCGGGGGATCGATCGTCGACAACCTCAGCGTGGGACTCGGACGTCAATATAGGCAACTTGTTCAAGGAGCTAACATCAACATGGCCACGGTTGAACCCGCTGAAATGACAGAAGACAGGTAGATTCCCCTTTATGAAGAGACATAGGACCGCCATATCAACGTTCAATGGAGCAACCGCTTCGAACAGCGTGAACCACCTACCGAGGATGAGATCCTCCAAATAAACATGGGTGATGAGACTAATCCCAAGCCCATATTTATCAGTGATAGCTTACCTCCCCAAGAGAAGGAAGATCTCATTACCTTCATACGGGAATACATTGATGTCTTCGCATGGAATTACGAGGACATGCTCGGTCTTGATCCACGGGTCGCCATGCATCGACTCAACATCGGCTCAAATGCCAAACCAGTCAAACAACAACAGAGATGATTCCGTCCCCAAGTCATGGAGGTAATCAAGGCTGAGGTAAAAAGGCTGATCGAATCCGGTTTTATCAAAGAGGAATAACACCCCGATTAGGTAGCTAATATTGTTCTAGTCCTGAAGAAGAATGGTAAGATTCGGATCTGCATTGACTTCAGAGATCTCAATGCTTCTTGCCCGAAGGATGAGTTTCTTTTGCCCATCACGGATGTCATCATTGATAACACGTGCGGGTTTGAGAGGATATCCTTCATGGATAGATTCTCAGGGTACAATCAAATAAAAATGCACCCTAATGACTAAAAACACACTTCATTCAGGACTCTAATAGGGATATACTGCTACACGGTCATGCCTTTCGGACTCAAAAAAGCTAATGCAACCTACCAACACGCCATGAGCATGATCTTTCGAGACCATCTACGAAAGACGGTCGAATGCTATGTGGACGACTTGGTGTGAAAAGTCGTAGTAAATAGGACCACCTCCAAGACTTGAGGGTGATGTTCGAACTCATGAGAACTCACCAACTCAAGATGAATCCTACGAAGTCATTCTTAGGGATGTCCAGCGGTAAATTCCTTGGGTTCGTGGTAACAACAAAAGGAATCCGAATTGACCCAGATAAGGTACGAGCTATCCAAGAGCTTCAGCCACCCCGAAATCTTAAGGAGTTAAGGGGTCTCTAGGGACGATTGGCTTACATCCAGAGGTTCATTTCAAACCTCTTGGTAAGTGTCAACCTTTCTCCAAACTGATGAAGAAAGGTACTTCCTTCGTGTAGGATGAGCCCTGCCAACGGGCCTTTGAAGAGATCAAAGCTTATCTCTTGAACCCGCCTATCCTAGTGGCTCCAATCTTAGGAAAGCCATTCCTCATCTACATACGGGCTATGGAGCATTCTCTGGGTACTCTCTTGGCACAAAATAACGACGCCGGCTATGAGCAGGGCATCTACTACCTGAGTAGAACTCTATAGGACGCCGAACGGCGATACCCTATGGTCGAAAAGGAGTGTTTAGCCTTGGTATTTGCCATCCAAAATATGCGACATTACCTAGTTCGCCAAACAACCCATGTCATTTCCCAGATGAACCCCATTCGAGTCTTCATGACACAATCCGCGACCTTAAACTAGCGTTTGGCCAGATGGACACTCCTAATGTCTCAGTACGATATTCACTTCATACCACAGAAGTCAGTCAAAAGGCAGGCTATCTGTGATCTTATGGCTAGTCATCCGTTAGGGGCAAAAACTGACCTATTCGAAGATTTGCCAGATGAATCCCCCGAGGTCAACACGACCTCCCCAGCGGAAGCCTGGCAGATGTTCTTCGACGGGGCGTCTCGCGTCGGCACAAGTGGATCTATCGTTGCAGGAGTGGGGGTGGTTCTCACTTCCCCACATAACCACATACTACCCCGAGCCTTTTCTCTAATGGAGCCATGCTCCAACTGTTAGACCCTAGAGGGGGGGTGATTAGGGTCTTATGCTAATCTAATCCGATTTTATGCTAATTAAAACTAATTAATAAGTTATCCTAGCAAGTATAAAATACAACAAGATATATAAGCTAGGATAAGCAATATGAATAACAAGATATATTCTATATGATAAAAACATATGCAAGGATATATAAACAAACTCAAGGGTAAACAATCTAAGCAAGATAGTGAATGATATAAATAATGAGACAATGGCGATATGAGCAATGAGCACAAATAGGAATAAACGCCAAAGCACACTCAAACACAATCAAATGATCACGGAGTTCGGACCTTCCATCCTACGTCTCCGCTCCCCACTCTCGGGGAGAAATCCACTATGACAATCCGGTTTGGAAGCCGGAACTTCTACACACCTCACACTCGGTTTTCTAGCTAACCAAAAACTTTACAATAAACACTCTTGTAATCCCACTCTACACCCTCTCAAGTGTTGTATCTAGACGTGTCTCCCTCAAGTGCTCGGATACCACCTCTCCCTAGGTTGGTCAACCGACACCACTCCTCTTGGGATGATCCCCGACTCTCACCACACACTTCTCTCGGTGTACAAGTGTATTACAAAGTGATCTCACAAGATAGGCCCAATACAAAGTGTTTGTTCTCTACAATGGATGAGAATGAATTATAAGCTCACTCTCTAAGTTACACAAACCCACAACCCAATTAGACTATGAATGTAAATACAATAAGCTCAATGGTTGTGTGTGTGTATGCAAAGAGAAACAAATCAACACTAAACTCAATATAATTCTAGTATATAGAAATTATGAATAAAACAGTAAATAGGTAGAAATAGAGTTTAGGAAATCTTCTCTGAAAAACAAGATGGAGAGGAGGATTAAAATGAAGCTCAAACAATATAGATGATCTTCTCCACTTGTAAAATAATCTTCATAAACCAAACAAACTTTAAACCCAACTAAAACCCTTGTTAAAACTC
>BQKN01059775.1:24559-40429 GCA_022839385.1 Asparagus kiusianus
TCCTAAACTAGTTACCCAAGCTTGATCTTGATCTTCAATAAGCTTGATTTGGTACACTCGCGGATGAAGCTTGAACTTGGATCTTCAACTTTGAATTGCATTTCTTCACTCTATAATTCCGCTAACCTCCATTTGATATGATCGTTATGACGCAATTCCATCCAACCTCCAACATATTATTTGCCTAGAATAAATATAAAACACAAACACCAGACAAACAATATTAGATGTAAATTGTTTGTTAAACATCATCAAAACAAGAAGGCCAACACCAACAACGTGGCTGAGTATAATGCGCTACTCATTAGATTCGAGTTGGCGAGAGAGTTAGAGATAAAACATCTCGAAGCCTACAGAAACTCTCAGCTCATCGTCAAGCAGATGACAGAGGAATATGAGGTTAGAAACAATGACCTGATCCCACTTCACAAAGTAGCTACCAAGCTAGTGGAGTCATTCGAAAGCTTCCGCATCGAGCATGTGCCTCAAGGATCAACCCGACCCAAAAGATTGGCACCTCTCGATCATCGATTATGTCCTATACGGCATGTTGCCCGAAGATATTAAGGAGCGAGAGTCCGTCCGCCGACGTGCCTCAAAGTTCTACTACGATTCAACCACAAAGACGTTGTATCGAAGGTCGTATGTCGGCTTGTTACTTCGATGTCTTTCAAAGACAAAAGCATAAGAAGCTCTGCGTGAAGCCAATGATGGCACTTGCAGAGTCACCAGCCCGGACCCAAGCTTTAGGATCGGTTACAGAGGATAGGCTACTTTTGGCCTGGGATGGTCAGCGACGCGGTTGCTTATGCAAAGCGTTGTCACGCGTGCCAAATCCACGCCAACTACATGCATCGACCTCCTAAAGACCTACACCCAACAACGGCGTCATGGCCATTCAAAGCAAGGGGGATGGACGTCATCGGACCAATATCCCTGTCGTCGGCAAGAGGTCATCGTTTCATCATTACAATCACCGACTACTTCCCTAAATGGGCCGAAGCCGTCCCTTTATGAGAAGTCAAGGCCAATGACGTGATTAAGTTCATCAAATATCATGTCATATACCGATACGGTGTACCTCAACGTATCATTCATGATAATGGCACACAATTCGTTAGTCATGCGTTCACCAGGTTTTGTGATAAGTTCCGAATGCAGAACCTTTCCTCTATAGCCTATAACACTTCGGCGAATGGTTTGGCCAAAGCCTTCAACAAAACAATTGTTAAGATCTTAACCAAGCTGACTTCCAATAGCAAACGCGATTGGAACGAGAAGCTAGGCGAGAGCTTATGGATGTATCATACAACGGTTCGTACACCGACCGGTAACATGCCTTATTCGTTGGTATATAGCCGTGAGGTCGTGTTACCATTAGAGATTTAAATTCCATCCCTCTGTGTCGCCCTAGCTACAATCAATAGAGGATAATCATCAACGACACCTCGCATAACTTGAAGCGTTGGATGAGAGGCGGCTTGAAGCCCAACAACACATTGAGTTCTACCAAGCCCGAATGGCTAAGGCCTTCGATAAAAAAGTCAAGCATTGATCCTTCAAGGAAGGAGAATTGGTCCTTGCCGTTAGACGACCGATGATTCTCACTTCTAAGAAGAAGGGCAAATTTCAGCCCAAATAGGAATGATCGTTTGTGGTAGAGACAGTCTATTCGAATAGAGCTTATCGTCTCGTCAAACCGAATGGTGACAAGATCATGATGCCTATCAATGGCAAGTTCTTGAAGAAGTACTATCCTTAGTTCTCCTTCAAACTCCCATGAGTGCATGAGTCTAAACTGGTCCTCACCCCTCCAACTGGTACACGAGGCTAAATTGTTCCTAGTTTATATGCTCTGATGGGAAACCCTATACAAGACGCTACGTACAGTGTTCTTAAGTGTAACCTAGATCGCCACTCGGTCAAACCTTCCTACAGTTAGGACCAAAATCGACTATCAAGTTAATCTTCACCTCTGATGGTCTCCCCTAAATTTCTCCTGTCGATCCTCCCCAATAGGATAACGGAATCACTCCTACTATCATGTTAACTATCACCTCTAACGAAATCAACTCACTAATCCTCTCTAACAGGATGGTGAGCCTATAAAGTCGCTCACATCGTGACAAACAATCCAGTCATGTTAACTATCACCTCTGGCAATATCAACCTACCAATCCTCTCTCATAGAATGATAGGTCCTCAAAGTTGCTCCGATCGTAACAAGATTCTATCGGGTTAATGATTACCTCTGATAGTGGGCTCCGTCATTCTCACGAACGTCACTGCCCAAGTAGTGACCTACCATGCGACGCGTTGCTACTCTAGTCAGTCGTCACACTCCTACGTCCCTAAACGACCGACCTATTCCGAGTGTTCTAATATTCTCCTACAACAATCGACGGGTAGCAGCCCACCATGCGACGGCTCCTACAACATCGATCGTCACACTCCAACGTCCTTGAACGACTTGATTACCCTAACTTCATCATCCTCGTAAACGACGTTCTTTAAGGGCGGTTTACCAGGCGACATGCTCCTATCAACCCCCGAACAATAATCCGCCAAATGGTGAGTCATTGTCGAGACTGCTGAGATGGTCGCATGCGCAAACAACCGCTCTGTCTGGGTTAGATTATTAATTCTTTTAAACATCTCAAACCCGCCTGGACTATAACACGAAAGTCGGAATCAACCCGACCCCACGCTGTGAATAGCCGAGGGCAAGAGAGAATCTTAGTGAAAGCCCACTACACTACGGAAAGCAGTATGGCTAGCTCGACTTAGGCGAATAATGAATGGCGAAAGCGAGTCCAATATAGTGACTGCCAGAAAAAAAAGGGGTTCTAAATGCAGAAAATAAAGAAAAGCTGTACATACAAGGCGATGAATAACTAAGAGCATAAAAGGCCATTCCAGGCCAAGTTTAGAGTCATAATGTTTGGTAGGTTACGATGCAACGAGCATCGGAAAAATTACAATGATGCAAAAAAAAAGAGAGCAAAAGACGCGCTACATCAACTTTAGTAGGCTGAAAGCAGCAATCTTAGCCTTGACATCCGCCAGCTCTGCCTCGCGCCTAGCCCGTGCCCTCTCCTCCTGTCGTTGTCGAAGTCTGACGAGAGCAGCCTCGCCGTTTTCCTCTTCTTGGTGAAGGAGTTGGAGTGCCCTGGCCTCCGCCTCAGCAGCACGACTGACCCGCACTTTCTCACGCTCAAACCTCTTCAGCTTCGCCTCAGCAGTACGACACGATGTTGCCTGTGCAGGTGTCTGAGCAGAGCCTCCTGTTTTTGGATACGCCTCGCTAAAGCTTCGCGCTCCATTAGGGCGGTCATGGCGAAAGGCGCCAGATCAGGGTCGGCATGCCCTAGCTCCTCTAGGTGGTACATAAGCCTTTCCAAATGCTGGAGCTCCCGTTCACATTGCCGAACGAGCTGAGGACCGCCCACGCATCGGAGTTCCTCAAGACATTCCTCCACAAAGTGGAGCATGTCGTGGAATCTCCCAGCACCGTGACCGATAACGGTGGCCGTTTTGCGTAGGTCACCCTCTAGCTTCTGGAGGATGGCGAGCATCGGACTAGAGGCTGTAGCAGAAGATGCTCGGGTCGAACTAGCAGCAGAAGGTGGCATCACGTTAACACCGGCAGTAGTAGAGGAGGAGCCGACACCCTCCCCCTCGGAGACACCAGAATTGGACTCGGAAGCTATTGTTCAGGGAGACTTCGTAAAGATTTTCTCCAGGAAAATTTTCGTGAGCACAGGGACTCTACCAAGAGAATAGCGAACATGTTATATAGCCAAAAGTTCGACGGCTGAGATTCGATGCCTCGAATAAATCGAACGGCTCAGATCTCCAGTGGCTCTTCGAGTTCGACGCCTATAAAGACTCGACTCTTGGGACTCCAAACCGACCATTCGGATTGAGCGCGGAAGGCAAACCGTTCCATCACTTTGCAATTAATGAAGACTGACACGCCCACATTACAATAGCTGGTAAGAACTTGGGTCCACAAGCGAACCTATAACGCAAACTCGCTAGCACTTGAGTTTTGCTTGCAGGGCAAACTCGCTAGCACTTGAGTTTTGCTTGAGCACAAATTCACCATCGCTTGAGTTTCACTTGCAGCACAAACTCGCCATCACTCGAGTTTCGCTTGCAGCAAAAACTCCCTGTCGTTTGAGTTTCGCTTGCTGCGCAAACTCGCTAGCGCTTGAGTTTCGCTTGCAGCGCAAACTCGCCATCGCTTGAGTTTCGCTTGCAGCACAAACTCACCGTCGCTTGAGTATCGCTTACAGCACGAAATCGCCATCGCTTGAGTTTTGCCTGTGGTACAAAATCGCCAGTAAATTGAGTCTGCCCATCACATGAGTAAGACGCTGAATAGAGACACAATGAAATATGAGAAGAGTGTGTGTGCCACGAGAAAGTGCAAGGTTCATTAGAAGTTCTTGGACAATACATTTGAACAAAGTTATGACTTTACAATCAATAGAGTCATAACATTGCATTCAAGAAACAAAACATTGAATAGGGTATCTTGAATCTACTCCTATCCTACGAGTTTATTCTAAGAGTTTGAAAGATGCAAGCTTGGCTCTGACTACGGCTATCCTCTCTGCATGCATAGCGCGAGCTTTGTCCTCTGCCTCCTGCTAGACCCTCGCCTCGAAAGAAGCATTAGCGGCGGCATCCTCCTAAAGCAGCAGTGGAAGAGTACGCCTCTCCCTTGTAAGATCACCTTGCACAGTCTCGCTCTGAATTCGTAGGCCCGTCAAGATTTATTCCCCCTCTACGCACGGGATCATACCTAAAAAAATTAAAGAAACTGTAGACTCCATGTCAAATTGCAATAGGCGTTGCCAAAGATCCAAATGACCGATAAGGGCCTCTTTATCTTCTATCTCTCGCCTTCGGCACTCTTGCTACCGTACGACACGATGATGAGCTAAAGCCAAGAATAGCTTCAGTTCGGGTTCCAAATCCGCATGTCGCAGGTCCTCCAGTTTTGTTAGGAGTAATTCCAGATCAATGAGTCTCATCGAGTAGCGTATGGCGAGCCTGTAGTCACCCTTGTGCTGGATGCAGGCCATACGGTATGAGAGGGACTGTTTTAGTTCCATGAAGGTACTATGGCCCTGATCGACGAGTAAGAACACTCGCTTCACGGAGTTCTCCAATTCCTCTAACTGGGTCACAACGGAGTCCGAAGGTTTAGACTCCGGATCCCGGCTAGGTGCGGGAGCCGAAGAAGATGCATCGTCTCCCGTCTTCTTCGCACCAGATACCTTTGCCTGAGGTGCCATCTTGAAAGAGAAGGAAACAATGAACACAGTGACCTCTTCGACAAAGGAGGGCAATATATGACGTACGGCCCAAGTGCGTCTGTCGTTCAACGGTCCAGATTGGGCGTTGAACGAAGAGCCCCCATTACACCGCCTTTAATGCGAAGTGACGTTCCAACACCAACCCAGCTAGCAAACACATAGGACCATGACTAGACATGTGTTTACTCCCAAATCAGCATTCATCTCGCCTTCGACTTGATTCGCCTGTGGCTAGAGCTCGCCCACAGCCTGAACTCGCCAGTGGTTGGAATCCGGCAATAACTCGAATTCGCCCACGGTGACTTCACAGAGAGAAATAAAAGCTGGAAGGATAAAAGGTAACAATAACAGGAAGGAGAACATGCACAAGCACGTTTGGAAAATCAAAGGAGCATATCATTCATCCAGTTTTAAGACAGTACATTTGAACAAAGTTATGATTTTACAATCAAACAAGTTATTAACATCAAATGTCTTAACACTGTTCGACCGAGAGAGTCTAGTTCAAGATGCTGAAGGATGCAAGCTCCACTTTAACTACGGCCACCCTCCTCGCGTGGTCTTCCTGGGCTTTATCCTCAGCTTCCTTCTGGGTCCGACCCTCGAAGGTGGAGTTGGCAACAGAATCTTCTTATCACAGCACCTGAAGGTTTCGGGTTGCCTCTTCGACAGCCTTGTCAACTTTTTGGCTCTCAGATCGGAGCCCCCTAGAGTCATCTCTACAAGCTCCAACTCAGCCCTCAGACGGGATATAGTGGAAGTAAAAGTACCTATCCGCTCCCCCACTGAGCGCTGCTGGTCCATCAGGAAGGCGACATGGGACTCCAAATCCCCCATTTCCCTCGAGCGAACCTCCTGTTCCCATGCCTCCTGACGCCAAACTTGAGTCAAGAAGCACTCCACGTCAGCCGCGGGACCTCCTTGCAGCAGAGTCTCCATATGTGTAAGACACGATTCTAGATAGAGAAGCCGCTGCATGCAACAGGCGGTGAGACGAGGTTCACCCAACCGCCTAAGATCAACCATACGATCCAGGAGGGACTGTTTGAAGTTGGCATAGATCCCAAGGCCAAGTCTGACGAGGGAAATCATCTGCTTTACAGCATTATCAAACTCTTCGATACGAGCCTGTAGAGATAGAGAGCCTGAGGGAACGGGCTCTTGACCCTGCAAGCGCTGCAATAGGAGGAACCTCAAAGCAAGGCTCCGTTGTGGGTGGGGGAATAGGTTGCGAAGCGGGAGAAGCCGTGGCTCCCTCGGACTCTTCGTAGGAAATGAGTATGGGCTCAGTCCCCCGCTCTCCGGTGATGGGCACTCCTTCCCGGACTGCACGACGGGAAAACAAAAAAGAAGGGGATTAGGAGCAGGGGGGATCACCTTACTCGCAGACCCATAATCGAACTAGACGAGGGCCTAAATGCCAAAATACCTTCAGCAGCGATGGCTTCGGTGGCGAAAGAGGAGGAGACACCCTTGCCCTTCTTTGAAGAGGTCCTCTTCACCTTTGGCGCCATCACAAGTGTAGCAAAAGGGAGGCGTGTGTTTCTCTTCAGAGGAGACAACTAAAGCCACGACACCCCTTGATACAGAGGGAGGGACATTAAATACATGGCATGGGTGAACGCCCACCGTTCGATTGGACCGTTCGAATCAAACAGTCACAGATAAGGCGAGGCGATACCAAATCTCACACGAACGATGGAGATGTGCCAGTTTCTAACATGATCTTTGGCCAACGGCTCAAATCGGGCACGAAGAATGGGGAACCCCCACTACGTCGCCTTTAATGGGAAAAGACGTGCCCACGTCGTCTTAATTAGTAGGCACGTAGCCCACCAAAAGCTAGGCCCACCCATGAATTGAATTCGTCAGGCAAACTCACATATATTGAGTTTGCCCAAAGGCTCAGACCCGCACATTATTGGGATCTGCCTAACTAAGGTACAATCACAGTTAGGGTTCGAACCACTTTCAAGTTCGCCTGAAGATTAAACCCAATTGGGACTCTAGTAAAACTTGAATTGTTCGCACTTTAACCTAAAGCTGAGATTCGCCTGCATCAAGGACTGGCCTATGGCCAGGAGTCACCCAGTACGAATCAACCAACGGTTGATTTGACAACACCCGCTATAACCGGTGACGAAATGTACACGATTTCATTCATTAAGGGAGAGTTGAATACAACAATATAATCAAAAGCAAATTATAAATCTCTCAGCCGCGACTCTAACTCGTGAATCTCTTCGGCGTGATTGAGTTCGGGCCTCTTCAGAATCTCTCGACGAATATCCTCTTCAGAGAGTGAAAGCAAGTCTTGGATGATATGTCTCGCCTCCTTGAGGGCTCGGCCCTTCTCCTCAATAACGTCAACGGACAGCTACTGTCGAGGCCCGAGTTTCGCCAACTCCCCCATCACCTGTTCGTGAGCCTTCTCCTAGGTAGCCAGTAAGGCCTACGCATTAGCGATGCTTTGTTTGGTCTCCACTATCTCTGAAGACAGGCGGGAGATACGGGAATCAGCCTCTTGGCGTGCCAGACTCATTTGCTCGTTCTCAGCCATAGTGCGCTCCAACTCTTTCGTCAGCCTTGCCTCCAATGACATTGTCTCCTCCAGTCTACGCGAGAGATCCTGTAATACTATCTGGACCTCTCCGGACACAAGATGAAGGATCTCGGAACCCGTAGGGCAAAGGGCAAGTAGCTATCGGATGGTCCGTTCTACCTCCTCCAAACGTTTGAAGTACGGATTTGCGGCGGAGGGACCCAGTATCCTGATCAAGAAGCTCACATGATATTCAAGGGCTTCCCTAAACTCCTCAAAGGGGCAGCTTTCCTCTAATGCGAGCCTGATGCTGTTTGCAAGAGTGTCTTGGAGGCTGGCAATGGTACGATCCACCAACTTTTTGCGCGAACAAGCCAAGGGAGAGAGGGTGGCCTCATCGACTGCCAATGTCGTCACCAAATCCAGGACCGAAGCATTGATAGCCACAGTAGTAGGAGTAGCAACAGACACCGCTGAGGCTGAGGCACGAACCGACACTATTGGGGTCTTGACCACGGATCTGAGTGCGACCTCAATAGTCGACAAAATACGGAGCGAGGGATCAACCACCATATGGGTAGATGCTTCCCCTCGGGCAGAAGCCCGCTAGGCCGACGACCCTATCTCGACCGACGCTTCTTCAAGAGCATGAGTCTCCCCTTTAGAGTCAGACGGTCCCTCGTCGCTCAACATTGTCTCATGGATCGAGTCGTCATCTTCGCTGTCCGTTTCGCTGCCCTCTTAAGCCGACTGATCAGCCCAAGAAGGGGAATACTCTTTTCCAGCGACATCTAAGGCCGGGGCAGCTACGAATATAGGAGGGAGGTTAGCAATAATTTCTAAAAAAAACCATGGGCAGTTTAGCAGAGATCGATCCATGATGTTCGACCATGCTTTTACCTGAGTCACCAAGCTTTGCTGCATCTCCTGTCCCCTCATCTTCATCGGAAGGAATGGGGATCACCTCGTCAACCGTACCTGCATTGAGTCAACACGAACGTCAGATAATGCTAATTCGACCCTGCACCCGGGGATACGAAATTAAGGGTTACCTCTCGGCACAATGGTGGGAATCGTTGAAACCACCACCTGCTGCTCCATAGCATACGATGAGGGAACGACCTCTGAAGTTGCCGGAACCATCACCAAGGCAGTAAGCGAAGTAGGCGTAATGCCACTGGCCGTAGGAGTAGTCACCCCGGGAATTAGCACAGGGGTTGCATCATCCTAGCCCCTCGCCACTCTGATAAGCTCAGCCGCCTCCTCGTGACGGGCCTTCTTGGCCACCTCCACCCTGGAACTGTCGGCCGTGGCCTCACGTTGTTGCTTGGAAAGAAGAGAGCTGCTAGGAGCTAGGATCCGCATCCCTAGCCGCCCAGCGATTGCTCCCCGGGCCTGTTCCAGGTGTTCACCCGCCCGAGCCAACTCGTCTGATCCTCCCGGCACGTCGACAAGATCCAAATGAGGATGAGGGGACGGAGTGCGAGCCGCGAATTCCCTGAAGTCTCCCAAGCTAGCATGAAGATCCTCGGCTTCCTCTTCAGGGACATCCTCAAACTACTCCTCCACAGTTTGGCGACCCCTTCGCCTTGAGGAACAGGGAGCTGTCCTCGAGCGGTGCCCGCGCTCTGCTAAACAAGAACTTTGAAACCGAAAGCCCTCAGGGTTCGTGCTGGCACCCTGATACCATTGACAATAGAGGAGCGAATGGAGAAGGTCGCGATCCTTAGCTGGCAATTTGAAGTGCACATTGGTGCCATCGGCGTAGGTCTAGAACCACCCTCGCGCACCATCAACCAACCCTCTATCGTAATAAAAATAAGGGTTGACGTTCCTGACATAGAGCTGGTCATACCTGAACTGACGGGAAAACCTACAATGGAAATAAGGCTCGAGGTAACACACGGAGCCCGTTCGCAAGATGTGATACCCCGGCCGGATGTTAACTAACCATCGGAAGACGCTACAGGAGAGAGCGGTGTTATGTCCTACCATCAATACGTCTCGAAGCGACTCGCCATAACCGCCCCCAGTGAAGTAAGGAAAGAATCGTCGGAAGCTGTAATGATCGAAATAAGACAACGTCTTCCTCATGTCAGGGATGTCTTTACACTTCCAAGATCATCTTTCCAGGCACTAAACGAATGGGACAAATCCCTCTCCCTATAGAGCCGCTGGAGCACTCATCAAACACTCACAGTGGTATACGAACTATGCCATCAAATAAGTGTATGGCAGCCCCACTCTCAGATTAGGAGTCTTGGCGACTTCGCCTTCGCCCTCGTCAACATACGACACACGGCAAAACTGGTTGGTCAGTGTGTGAAGCCCCCTTTGGATATAGGATACCGTTGTTGACACCAATGCGTACGGACTCCCATAGGCCAAGCGCACTGCAGGATAAACCACTTCTACGAAAGCACCTCGAAAGAATAGGTAGGAACCACACACCTCTTCAACCACAGCATGAGGTATCCCGCGAGCAGAGCCTTTGCGGATATGGAAGACTTAGCCTGGTGGTGGAATGACTGGAAGGTCGTCCCGAATGGGACCACCCCTAATGTTGGTGTTTTTAATGGGGCCACCCCTAGTGTTGGTATTACTTTTGGGGCCACCCCTAGCATCTTTGTCGTAGGGAGGGGTATAGGCATTGATATTCTCCTCCACTTCTGGGTCGTTGTCTATCTGACTGGTAGTGTTGCAACGACTAGATTCGCCATGCTGATTTGATATCTATTGAAGTTGTTGGGTATGTAAATCCTTGACCCGTTGTATGGCTATTTATATCTCGATTTTAAACTCTTCCTTCTGTTTGGCCAAGGCCTCTTGAAGGAGTTGAGCCATCTGCTCAGTAGTGATCATGAATGATTCTTGATTTTAACCTACACTAATGCTTTATCATCTAAGGAATGCCCTCTCCTCGGTCTAGGTCTGATAGTCCCGGACCATAGCCAAGTGAGACACTGAGATGCCTCGGGCAAAGGATCGGGACTAGAACGCCGGGTTGACTTCTCCTTATCGGTCATGTAGATAGTGACCCCCGCGAATTCATCAGATTGACTGGTTGATCTTCTTTTACAGAAGCTCCTTGGCTTGGGTTTGGATGCTTCAGTGGAGATCCTTTCGAATACCGAGACCCTCCGTGGATCGGTCTTAGGATAGTTATATTCTGATAATACTACCCTGATTAACCTTTCATAAGGACAGTGAGAGTTTGATCCAAGAGTACTTCTCTTTCAAGATTTGTTCGTACACCCTGTCTGATAGTACAACTCATCGGCGTTATGGTTGGAGCAACCTATCCACTGTTTACTTGAATTTTTAAGTATAACGTCATCTTCTATCAGACATTTTTTCTTCTAAATAGGTAACGCCTTGCTGGCGTTCACAGGAGTCACATGTTTGGACTCACACCCTCATGAGGGTAAAACCCTAACGGGCTCCTAATTCTCGACACACACCCTTAAGCGGATGGTTCTAGGAATCAATTTGTTAGGAGTGCGCGTACGACCCCCAGTATGAATAGTTGCTAGGGACTTATTCAGTAGATCAAAGTGTTCTTTAACAGGAGTCTTGTCTCAATATTCATGTAGAGGACCCAGGCGATCCTTCAATAGAATTCTAAATTTGGATAGATCTACGATGTCGTAGGGCTTCACCGGAGCAACAAGAGCAGGATCAGAAGTTGATAGAGGCTGGAAAGCAGCCTTGGAGATAGAATTAGATGAGAGACATGACTGGTGTCTCTCTCTCTAAGCGGAGGCGTCTTGGCTATTTTCGGTGCCGATTTTACGTTGTTTTGGCCTTTGGCACCCAAACCTGCTTAGATTTTGGTGATTCATTGACCACCTCTTCCTTTTGCAGCACTTGTGCCCTTTACACAAGGATCTATGCGTGCAAAAGAAGTGTACGGCGCTTCTAGATGTTCTCCTTAAGAGTAGAATGGGTTCATTTAATACGAACCCATTTGTTTGTTGACGGTTGGGAGGAGGAACCCATTGCTTGCTGTGGCGACAACTTAGTGGTTTGGTGCCTTCTAAATTCTAAGTCTGCTTAATAGCGGAGTCCATCCAGCTACTCTAGTGCTTTGGCAAACTGACGGGAAAGACATAGGTACCTCCTCTGACGATTCCTCTTCGTCAGAATTGGTGTGCTTTCGATCTGGCTTCCGGAGAGGAGTTTTCAACAGCAATTGGGTGAAGATCGACACCCTGGGCTTTCAAATCTGAAGACCAATGAACCTTCTTCAGGGAAGTTGTCTTCTTGTCCTTGCAAGGATAAAAAAGATCTGGAGGAGGAGGAGGAGACATACTCCTTGAACTTTTACTGGTCGGACTTGTATTCAACCTTTTCATCAACAGGGATCTTGATGATCGACTTCGACACGACAGCCTCGGTAGCGAGGCTATTAGCTCCTACTGTGGTTACTAGCGTGTTCGCGTTGAAATTTGGTTTATTCATTATGGGACTCATTACAACTTCAGTCGTTACAATAAGTTTAAGAAAGAATGAATGACTTTTTATAAGTCTCCTTACACAATGAAAGTAAAAAAGATTACAACTTTCTTAAAAACACATGCAGAGAGATTATTTATCGATCTTCCACTTGCTCAGGATCTTTGCTAGTGCCGAGATTTATCCGTGGACCACCAAATGATCATATTCGATTGATTTCATTGTCTCGCGAAGGAGATAAGAAATTAAAGTGATTATCTCAGCAACAGTGAGATAAACACTCTTCTCGATATCACATCAACGGTGCGATCTCAAGGGAAGGAAATGAACGAGGCTAAAAAAACTATAGATCTATCATAATCTCCTCCTTTATGTCAAAGAACACGCCGAAAACTTGCTTCCTCCTTGCTAAAATTCATGCTCCTCTACTCTCCAATTCGACAAGGCTTCGCTGTTTGCTCAGAATTCTAGATCTGTATGAATGAAGGCCCTAGGGCTATATTTATAGGCTTCAGAAGCTATATTTTCGGATAAGAATGAACAATTTGATCTTATCCTTAATTGTAACCACTTAACCATGTTCAAAGATAACCTCAAATCAGTTGGAGAGGCTCTGGACTAAAGGGATCATGAAATCTTATCGAAAAATAGGTTTTTAGGAGGCTATACGGGCAAAAATAGGTTTTCTAGGTGTGAGACAACATTGATGTCTCGGCCTTGGCCGAGACACCAGTGGTGTCTTGACCATTGGCCGAGACGCTGTTTGGCATGTTTTGACTGTTTTGCCTCTAATTCTCCTGTCCGATCTCGAAATAACGTGATTCAAACTACGTTAGAAAGCCGGAGAAGAGACCTACAACTTTCCATGGATAGAACACATATGGATTGAGCAAGACATGAGTGGCACTCCGTCTTTCGTGGGTGAAACGTAGCTCCCAATCGAGTCGTTTCTTTGTTATTTCGCCATCCCATTGATTCACATGCTATGTCAACTCGCTTTATGCACTCGTTAGCTTTTGTATGATATTAGATAATTCTCCTTGACTTGGATGATAACGTTTATTAACTTTTCTCTATCTCGAGCTACGTGTGGGAACCAATCAGTAATTTTTAACGCCTACAAATATCATGTTAATGATTACCTCTGATAGTCAACTTTTCAAACCCAGGTTAAAATATTCCAAGTAGCGGCCTACCATGCGATGAGCTTCTACTAATCATTTGATCAGGATAGTGATCTATCACATGATGATTCACCATTTTATTTTTCTTTTTCGAACGTTATATCTCCTTTGAACGATCAAATATAGTGGCCTACCTTGTGATGTGTCGTTATATCAATCACAGTCATTATACTCTCATGTTACTGAATGACTTGATTATTCCTATACTATCATTCCTACGAATAATGTTGTTCGTTGATAATGGCCTACCATGTGATGTGTTGCTATTCCAATCACAATCGTTATACTCCCATGTCACTAAACAACTTGATTATTTTCACACCGTTATTCCTACAAATGACGTTGTTCAAGATAGTGGCTTACCAAGTAATGTGCCCCTATCTATTCCCTTATTCCCAAATAGTGACCTACCAAGCAATGAGTCAGTATTCAAATCTGAGATCGTTATTGCATTAACAATATCATCATACTCCATCAGTCATTCTTACGAATGACCACTTCCTGAAATAGCGGGCCTACCATGTGATGAGTTTCACTTTCAAACTCTAAACAACACAACCAAACCTGATTACAACTTAACCATTATAGTCACACTCAATTCTTAATCCAACGCTAAGGGCAGAGGAGAAATCTTAACGTTAAGCCTAAGAAAAACTTCTCGATAACTTACCATGCTAAGGAAAAAAACATGGCTAGTCCAACTCAAACGGTAGTTAGTAAAGACATATCAAGACCATTGATAGATGAGGATTTGCTAAAAATCGTAAGTTATGATTATTGATTGCACAAAAGAAGAGAAAAATTGAGGGATAAAACTACAATTTTATTCATGTGATGATCAAAGCTACAGCAAAAAAGTCAAATTACATGGATTGAACTCAGATAAATCGAACAATGTTGAGAAGTTCACCCACAAGTTCGTCCAATGACCTTTGATGCTCCACTTTAGTTTCTACCAATGCCTTCTTGTGCAACTTATGATCATAAAACATCATCGGGTTTCTCATGGTAGTATCAATCCTATCCTCCATCAATTCTTCAATTCTTATTGTTAAAATTTCATCTCCCATTTCTTTGGAAAAAATCTTCACCATTCCCGACTTTCAACTGGGAGAATCGTAAGTTCACTGAAACCATTAAGTTTCAAATTGGTCTGAAGAACTGTGACCCTCAGAAGGATAAGCGTTTCAGTGGACCTATGAAGCTACCACATATTCTAAGGCCTACGATGTAGGTTTGCATACTTGGAGATGCTCAGTATGTTAAAGGAGTAAACAGGATTAGACATGGAATATTTCCTCGGGGTTGCCTTTGAAAGCCCAGCAAGTTGCTGAAGCACTTTCTGACTTTGGTTCTGAAAGATTTGGAGATTCTCAAGAATTGGATAGTGAGGCTAATCTGCTCTGGTCTGGGCTACATCTAAACCTATATCACCAAGCGAAGAAATAGGAACAGGTGGTTAAACAACTACAAAGAGCAAAATTATGAAGTTAGCTCAAACGAGCTAAAGTGGTCTAGAAGACATGCTTCACCTAAGAAATATTACGAGCTTTGTCCATCAGACGAACCTCGTCAATAAGATGAACTTCATCGAATGGGTTAACCTCGTCAAACAAACGAGTCCTGTCAAACAGACAAGCCTCGTTCGACTATTCGACGAACGAACTTCATCAAAATTGACAAACTTCGTCCATCAAGCGAATCTCACTCATCTGATGAACTTTGTCACAAATGAACACACTGAACAGTTAAAGGAGCGACCGTTCGTCTTCTCGAAGAACCAAATCGCAATGAGGAATTCAAAGGTCTGTTCTAAGAGGATTTTAGCTCATTTGATCGGTGGAAGCATAGCGACCTCACTCAAAGAACTCGTTGTCTTCTTGTTCAGGCCTTTGCCAGCGGCAATTTTTGAAGCCATATAGCCCGACGAGATAAAAAAGAAAGCTTGAGGCTTTAGAGGAAGACGGATAAAAGCTTAACAACGGAGACTTCTCAAAGTCATCCTCACTTAGAGCTAGAGAAAAGAAAATGATCCATCTTCTCAAGAGGCAGTTGCCTATTTATAGACAAGGCCATCAAGCTAACGGATGAGATCAGTTTTACACATCTCGAGGCCCTAGGTAGTGACACTTTGCCTGGCCTAAAAGACAGAGGATAAGTGCAGCATTTAAAGTGGCTACATTATAAATGACAATCACCTCAAAATAATGAAGCTCAGACGAGTCTCAAAGTCTGAGCACTGAGGCTAAACAAGTTGTTGAACCTCGCCTTAAAGCAATGAGGTTTGTTTAAGACAACACACGATGAAGTTCGTCCAACATACGGACTTTGTCAGAAGAAAAAAAAAATTTATATATATATA
>BQKN01059775.1:40529-71741 GCA_022839385.1 Asparagus kiusianus
TATATATATATATATATATATATATATATATATATATAAAGAGATAAGAAGAGCTGGTGGATAAAATCATAATTTTTTCAATAAGAAGTGTAAAACCCAGTAAAATTTTGAAATATTATTTTAAAATGATAAAATATAAGCTTTGTCATGTTTGAAACTATTTTGGGATGAATTAGCATATTTGAAACCTATTTGAGATTGAATACGTACATATAAGTGAGTATCACGCACTGATATATCAAAACTGTAAGTTGGATTTTTGTTCTGATCGGTCGACCGATGGGAATGACCATTCGACTGATGTATAGTAATCAGTCGACCGATTTTCACAACCAGTCAACCAATGAACCCAGAATTTAGGTTTAATTGCGGGTCAGTTTGGGGTCAAATTACATATAAGTATGTATATATGAATATTACACGAATTCTTCCTCTTTTCTTATTCATCTCTGAACCCTAGCAGCAGAAACCTTCCCTCTCAAAACCCTAACCCTAATTTGCACATTTTGGGAAGAGCTTTGTGAAGCAAATCTCGAGAGGAGGGCGAGATTTGTGGCATTTAGTGACGAAGGGTCGAGTCTTGCTTGCGTGTAAATGATCAGCATATTTGAAAAAGCAAGATCATCTTTCTCCAAACCTTTTCTTAGTTAAAGATCATGTCATTATGTGTTAAATGAATAATCTAATGATTAGGGCTTAATTTAAAGTGTTAATACCTTGTTTATAATGATAAATCTTAAACCAATGATGAGAATAGTAGGATTTAACTTTAACTGATAAGTATAGATGATCATGATCATTATAGTTGATTTTAAATTGTTAGTTACTTTTTAATTTGGTTAAAACCCTAGTTAATCAAATTAATTAAGAGTTTTGTTAATTAGGATGTGTAAACCCTAGAATTATTAATTTAAGTGATGTGATCCTATTTAAGTTAATTTTTTGTTAAGTAGTTACTAGAATTTAATCAAGTTTTACTAATCATGTTGTTAAAAGTACAAGTTTTGAGATAAACTGACGAAAATAACAAAACATGGAATCTTCCTCTGGTCGGTCGACCGACAGAAGTCATCGATCGACCGGTCGGGGCTGTCTTATGTGCACGTTTGTGCACGACACCGTTGGTCGATAGATGGTGTGTTTCGGTTGACCGATGTTAGCTGTTTTGCATATTTTGTGTTCCACATACATATGATCGCAACCACGATGTACGAGATGTATATTGACACACGTGCGTGACTATAAGAGTGTGTACGCATTGGTTTTGAGCACGCACGAACTATTAGAGGTGCGTAATCTAACACTTTAAGTTTGTTCACAATAGGAAGTGATGTTTGTTGGGGTTTACGATAGTTGTGGATGTTGAGTGGGATTAGTTGGCACCCCGCAATGAGACCGCGGATGGGCTACACTTAGAGTGCATTAGTAGGTATACTGCAATGAGACTGTGATAGACAACATTCTGTTATCGGTTGTTGTTTTCTCATGATTATGCACAGAGGTCGATGCACCTATATTATTATTTTTGTATGATTATGCGCAAAGATTGATGTACCTATATTATTGTTTCTGCACGAGTATGCATAGAGGTCGGTGTAACCATATCATTGTTTCTGCATGAGTATGTGTAGAGGTTGATGTACCTATATTATTGTTTTCGTACGAGTAGGCGCAGAGGTCAAAATACCTATATTATTATTGTTGCATGATGATGCGCAGAGGGTTGATGCACCTAAACGTTGATCCGCTTGATGATGTAATGAATCATAGAACTTTGCGAGGGATAGCATTGTGGAATACTTGATAGCCTGAGTTTTAGGTGGTAATTGATTTTAAACTTAGTTCACTATTGCCGCAAATTCGTAGGCTGGTGTGACTGAGTATTTTTGTATTGTAGGTTACATAGGATTGTGTACTTGTTCTATATTATCTACCCAAGGGTAGCGTGAGATGTTTTGTTGACATACATGACTTTGTTTGGTTGATATTTTAGTATTTCATTTCTTTATTCTTTTATTCTTAGTTTTAGAGTTGATATTTAGCGATTCATAATTTGAGATACATGGATATATATATATATGAGGTTTTCTTTATTTGGATTATCTCGCTCAACATACTCATCTCGTGTTGGGGATTTCTAAAAATTAACCTCAATTAGTATAGGGTAAATGGTTTAGATAGACTATGCATATTAGGTAGAGTCTCCATCATATGTAGTAGCCCTTCCCCTGGGGGTGGATGGAGAAGATCTTGCTAGCACTGTGACGCTGTTAATTTCCCTTCTTTACATGCAGTGGATCAGAGTTCCGAAGAGCCACTGGTTGACGGAGTTTTTGCATAGTCGCTGTCGTTTCTTGATAGTTAGCTTATGCTCTATATTAGACTAGTAGTTGTTTAGGATGAAAGCTTATGTACTTTTTAGTTGACTCTTGCATTTGAGATTATTTACTCCTATTTCAGTTTATTGGAAGTATATCTTTTTCTTCAGTTGAGACTTGTTATTAATACTGTTGGAACATGATTTTAGCTATTTATGATATCTCTTCTTCTCATTGTGTTCCTTATATTCTTACCCTTCTTATTCTGCTTGTACCTGTACTGTTTTTAATTTATTCCACTAGACATGTTATTATGATGGTGAAACATGTTGTTACACAGTATTAGGTGTATGACATGTTTGATATCTCTGGGTTCACATTGGACTGCAGCCTCATGTGAAATTAGGGGCGTCACAAGAAGCTACTGCGACAAGAGTCAAGTTACAAAATACTGCTATAAAGGAAGTCAAAAGGCCTTGCGAAGTTCTTTTGCGAGTTCATCCAGTGACTTTTAGCACTCCGCTTCGATTTCCACTAACGCCTTCTTACGCACCTCCTCGTCAGACATCTCAACACTATTCACAACATTCTCCAACTTCTCTAATTCATTAAGCTCAGCCTAGAGCGATGCCTGCTGTTCCTCCTCCTTAGCTTCCAGTGTCTGTCGTGCCTCTACTATCATCCTCAAGTCGTTTTCTGCTTCCGCCAGCTAAGCTTGGATTTCAAAAATGGTATCCCAGTAAGATTTAATCAAGACCTGTTTGTTCTGCTCAGCATAAACGGTCTTTTGATGCTCGTTGAACAACTTCTCGCTGATCCCTTTGAGCTCTTCGACCCTGCATTGCTTCTTAATCACCTGGCATTTAAGCTCAAACACATAATTGTCCCTCTGCTTCAAATATTGCATAGTTCGTTCTTCAGCTAGAGGGAGAAAAAGTTGAACACGTCGATCATGCCACCTTCTAATAAGGTCTTCCACTTTTGCCAGGTGAATTCTATGTGGCATCATGGCTATATCGTTGGTAAGATGCTACATCAAACCTAAAAGGGCCTCCAGCATCACTTTGATCACAGCGAAGTCATCATTGTGATCCAATAACCGAGAGGGGGATTCCTTAAGAATAGTGAGGAAGTTCTCTAGAATCTTTGATGCCCTGATATGTTTCCCTCGAATAAAAGAAGAAGAGGATGTGGTACTAGAAGGAACCACTTCCAATTGACCAACAGATGAAGCTGTTGCTTTTGTGGAGACCAATGGCGAGGTAAATACAATGGTCACAGTGATAGCAGTAGGGGAAATAGTGACCATCGTAAAACCTGGAGCTTGAACTTTAGTTGAAAGAGTAGGGCTAGTTAGGACAACGATCGTCGTGACTTCAGCTTCAGCAGCCACACTAAGAATGACCTCAGCCTCCGCCGCTTCACCAAGAACAACCGCGACTTTAGTTAAGACAGCTAAAAAGACGTTCGCACCATAAAAGCCCCGTTATCATAATCAAAAATTCAAAGGAACAATAACGGATGTGAAATTATCTTACCTAGAGCAAGAGGAGTGTCTTCAGCAGTCACACTTGATTCGAGGCATGACCTGACACGACATTGAGCTAAGGGAACATCATCCTCAAATTATATCTCTACCTCAGATGCGACATGTTCTGTCGGAGAAGCGATAAATATCTGAGTTTCTTGCTATGGTTTCTTTGCAAGATGTTTTGACTTCCTTACCGGTTCTGGCCTCTTGAATTTCTGCCCTATTTGTCTTGAGGCTCCAGCTTCTTCAACTTGGTCTGCAAAAATATCAAAAGGTGAACATCAAAATATAACAACTCTAATTCTAGAACAACGAGTGAAGAGGGATGTATCGGTGGGTTCCATAGCTGAAAGGGCTTCTTCAAGGGCAACTGGAATCGATACTTTCGGAGCCAGAATAGTTGCTTCTAAACCCAAGGACTCCTGAGGCTCTAAGAGAATGGGAGACCCTTCTCTGGAGCTTAGGATATTGAAAATTTTAGTTGATAGCTAAGGAAAGTCTTTCGCAGCAGAACTAACGAGTGGAGATATACCCTCAGCAATCTCATGCTGCAGACGCTCAAGAGACTCGTTAACGTGAGCGAGCTCTACTGGTTTACCGGGAGCAGCTTCAGTTTTGAAAGTGATGCCTTCACCAGGTATAGAAGGCATGTGACTCCTGTATTCTTCAATATGAGGAGACCCCCGAGGTGTATCCTCAGCAAGTTCCGCAAGTATCTCTTGGGAAGTCTCATGTGGGCTTGAAGCTTGAGCTCCTTCTACCACAGCCTCCTCCGCATGCTGGAACTCTTTAAAGCCGGGCATGCAAGTTCTTTTTGAAGATTCCACATATTTTAAATCACTCCTAATGAGACATAATCCAGAAGAGTTGATGTTAAAACTTGGAATTGTTGCATTAGTAATGAAGTGCCACTTGCAATAGGCGAGCGTTTTTCGGAGTATGAGATTCTGATGTGGAAGCGAAAAGCGAGCACCAGTGCATCCCGCGATTGTCCAGAACCACCCCCTCTCTCCATCAATTAAGCTACCCTCATGCTACAAATGGGTGTTTGGGTTGGCAATATACAACTAGTCATAGCCGAATTCATGAGCAAAACGGTAGGGCAGATATGGCTCTAATTGACACTACGGGCCATAACGATAGATCAGGTACCCGAGACAAATATTCACGAGCCACCTAAAGCAGCAAATTGATAAAGCAGTGTTGCCCTGGCTGTTTGACTCGTCCACTAGTGTTTGGCCATAACTGGTCTTGGGAAAATAAGGAAAGCACCTAAAGAAATTAAAGTTTCTAAGACCCCTGAGAGAATTCCTCATGGTCGCATATATGTCTTGCTCCAAGTAGAGTTCTATAATCGATGGATAATGGGAATTACTTAACTTTCCTCTTGAGCAGAGGGTGCACTCATGAGAATAGGGTAGTGCATCACAAACCACGCCATGATATAGGCATAAGGGAGCTCCACCCGAGGGTTCTCGATACCTTGACAAAATTGGGTGCATAATCGCCATAATACCCCATGGATGGAAGCAATCATGGCTGGCAAAAGAGCGTATGAATGGCCGTGTGCCAAACGAATAGTTGGGAAGACCACTTCCATCGGTAGAGTTTCGAAGCTATTGGAAGGGACGACAGTATGCTTCAGCCACAACATGAGGTATCCTGCCAATAATGCCTTGTAGGATATTTGTTCCTCGGCTTAGTGGAAAGAGCTTTCAAATTCCACGCAAGCCGCATACCCACATTCATCTGAAGGCGTCACATAGGTGTAGGCGTCAAAAATTACCCATAAGTCACCGCACACGGCTTGTGGTAGAGAGAAGATGATGAACATCGCTATTCGAGTCATAGAAGCTTATTTAACAACAACAAACGCATGAAGTGAGTCGACGGACCATGCGAAGCAACGGAATTTCGGAATAACAGAAACACGAATGGACTGGGAGCTGCACATTACTTACAAAAGATGAAGCATTCCTTGTGTCCCATCTAATACACATGTATTTCAACCATGGGAACTTGTATATCTCCTTATTATCTTTCCAACGCATCTTGAATCACGTAATTCTGAGATCGAACGATGAAGTTACGGCGAAAACGAACACAACGTGCGAAATAACGCGCCAAGCCTCGGCGACACACCAAGAGGTGTCTCGGCCAAGACTTAGCTGAGACACCAATGAGTGTTTCGGCCAAGGCTTGGCCGAGACACCAAGGAGTGTCTCGGCCCAAGGTTGGCCGAGACACCCACGGGTATCCGCAGACCCGAAATGCTGTTTTTGGCAGATTAAAACTATTTTTCGATCGTTAATCTCCTGAATTTGTTTCAATTGATCTGATATCATCCAAGAATGTGGTTAAGTCGTTACGACTAAATATAAGATCGAATCGATTAATCTTATCCAAAAATGAGGGACCGAAGCCTATAAATACACTCCCAGGGCTTTCATTTTTCCAGATCTGGAATTCACGAGCATCGGCGAAGCCCTGCTGAATTAAAGACTGAAGGAGCATGAATTTTATAGAGGAGGAGGAGACTTCAGAGAATTCTTCGGTATAAATAAGAAGAGTTCGTCAGATCTGCAGCCCATTTCTTATCCTTGAGATCGCCCCGTTGCAGTGATCTCGAGAAGAGTGATTATCTCACTGTTGCCGAGATAATTGCTTCGGTTTCTTAAGTCCTTCATGAATCAACAAATCTCTAGATCTGATATGATCACTTTGTAGTCCACGGATATCAATGTCCTCGTTACCGGCCAAGATCCCACGCAAGCAGCGGAGGATAAATGTCCGTTATTCTATTTGATGAAAGTTTACTTTTTTATGTTTTCATTATGTAAGGGTCTTATAAAAAGACTAACTTTTTCTTTTCATTGTAACGTTTGAAGTTGTAATGAATACAGCAATGAAATCATCAACTTTCTCTCCAAACAAGCTGGCGACCACTGTGGGAGCCAACAGCTTCGCTGCTGAAGCTGTCATGATGCAACCAACGATCAAGATCCCGGTGAATGAAAAAGTCGAATATGAATTCGACCAACAAAAGTTCGAGGAGTACATTTCCTCCTCCTCCTCCAGATCCGCCTCTCCTTGCAAGTGTAGGAAGGCCTCGTCCTCAAGGAAGATCCGCTGGTCTTCAGAGCTGAAGACCTAAGAAGACGATCTCTCCGCCGCCGCTGCTACAGTTGCACCTCGCAACGATCTGCCGGCGTCCAATGAAGCCAAATCTGCAGATCTGAACTCCTCCTCGATCAAGGAGTCGACTGTTGAAGGCGTGACAAATTTATCAAAGAGGGCTCGTCAGAGGCGTCACCAGTGTCTCACCCGCCAATTGGCTAAAGCTTTAGATCAAGTGGACGGACTCCGTTACCAAGTGGATCTGGAGTTCAGAAAGAGCCAAGTGGCTAAGCCATCTCCACAGCAAGCTTCACGAACCTCCTCCCAACCACCTACTAACGAATGGGTTCATGTCAAATGGAAATGTTCCACTCTTGAGGAGCGCATTCAGAAGCGTCGCGAACTTCTTGCGCATGCCCAGATCCTTGTACGAAAAGTACAAGAAATTCAAAAGGAAGAGGCGGTTAAGAGATCGCCGAGATCCAAACAAATTTGGATGCCAAAGGCCAAATCAACGCCTAAGGAAAAAGTAAGCAACGTTGCTCCCCAGCCTTCGTCAACTTCGGATACCGCTCCATCTTCTACCACACCTTTGGTAAAACCCTATGGCGACGTGGACCTCTCCAAATTTAGAATTCTGTTGAAGGGTTGTCTGGGTCCTTTACATGAAGATCAAGGCAAAGCACCTATTAAGGAACGCTTGAGACCGTTAAAGGAACCCTGAGCAACCATCCAGACTGGGGGTCGTACGCGACATCCTAACAAGTTGATTCCCGTAACTACCCGTGTGGAGATGCTTGCAGAAAATCAGGAGCCCGTTAAAATTTCATCCTCACACGGGTGTGATTCCAAACGTGTGACTCTTGCTAAAGCTAATAAAGTGCTACCTATTCAGAAGAAGACGCACCGAATAGATAACAACGTTCCATCTAAAGAATCAAACCAACAGCCAATAGGTTGCTCCGACCACAACATCGATGAGTTATACTATCGGGCTGGGGGTACGAATAAATCTCAAAAGAGAAGTACCCGGGAAGCGGACTCTCAGTGTCCATGTATCAAACTTATCAGGGTAGTATTATCAGCATGTAGCTATCCTAAGACCGCTCCACAGAGGGTCTCTCTATTTGAAAGGATCTCTACCAGAACATTCAAGTCCAAGCCAAGGCGTTTCTATAGAAAAATATCAGCTGCGCAAGATGATGAACTCCCAAGGGTCACCATCAATATGGTCGATAAGGAGAAGTCAACGCGAAGTTTCAATCCCTGACATTTTTTGGACATATCCTAACGTATAACTCGGTTACGTGCGGGAACTAGTAGGCGTAGGGACTATCAGAGGATAAATAGCGGATTATCCTCGAAAGATGAAGCATCAGATGCGAACTCCACCATCATTTCTGACAATACAGTGTCCAGCATAGGACAATCCCCCGAGGCGTTTATGATCAACACCAAGCAAATGGCCAAAATCATCGAGGATGACTTAGCTAAGCAAAAAGAAAACTTCAAGTTCGAAATGGAAATGGCTATGCTGCGTATGAGGGAGGAGCATGATCAACAGATCCGAGCCTTGTCGAATCAGATAGGTGAATCAAATCGTCGCAACAATGTTAGTCAAGCAGCTAGCGATTCAGATGTGGATGAACACCTCGATGCAGATAACCCTCCCGTTGACCAAAATGCTGGAAGTGACCCCACTGAGAATAACAACGTCAGGAGTGGTCTCGCTAATAATGATAACACTGGGGGTGGCCCCATTATTCCTCCTCAAAATTGACCAAGCAAGGACACGAGCGAGGATGAAAAGATAAACGACCTCGAGAGCAAATTCAATGCTCTGATGTCTACTTGAGAGGTGAAGAAGACCGGTATTCTGTGTCCTTACCCAAGAGAGTAGGATTCGATACCGTATCCGGTGAAGTTCAACCAGATCAACTTCATACCATTTGATAGAAAGGGTTCCCCCACTCAGCATCTAATCTACTTCAAGTCTCACTTGGGTGTGATTTTTGGGAATGAATCCCTGATGGTCCGGTTATTCGTCAGCACTCTTCGCGGAGCTACCTTCGATTTGTACCACCATCTCAAACCTGAAAACATCAACAGCTGGGATGACCTAGAGAACCTGTTCCTTACTCACTTTTTTAATGATGATGCTAAGGTGTCAATCAGGACACTCTTCGATGAGAAACAGGAATACGACGAGACGGTCGACGACTTCGTCAAGCGCTTTCAGAATAAGGCGATGAACTGCCGAGATCCGATCATAGAGGACTTCATCCTCCAAACCTATCATAACAACCTCTCTTTGGACGTGTTGGAAGTTATGAGAGTAGCACCGTCCAGTACCTGGAAAGAGTTGAAAGTGCGCGGAGATCAGGCCGAGTGCTTCCTCAGAAGGAAGAAAACCGAGAGAAGCCAACCGACGGCTAACCCTCCAAACTCAAGCTTCGTCTCCCGTGGTAAGGAGAAGACGCCTGCAGTAGTTGTTGATGTTAATCAGATGTCATAACAACAACCCCGAAGACAGCAAAAGACTTTGGATCTAAGACTCCAAAAGGAGTACTCCTTCAAGGACGAAGACGTTCCAGCCATTTTTGAGTCCCTCCTGAAAATAACAAGTTAAAGTTACCACCTATCGTAGATCAGGAGGAAGCTCACAATACTACGGATCCGAAGTACTATGTGTACCACAGGAGGAACCTTCATCCTACCAAGGCTTGCTTCGCTCTCAAGAATAGTATCCAAATATTGGTTGAAGCCGGCGTCATAATGCTTAATTAAGTCGAATGAAGTATCTGACAAGTATAAGAGTAGAAACTGCTCCTTCAAACACTCCAAAGAGTATACGAGTATAAACTGCTTCTCAATACTCCAACAGGTATACGAGTCTAAACTGTTTCCTTTCTTTCACAAGAAGTTCCTGGAAGAATATCGTATGTGATATTCTTAAGAATAACCCGACCATTCAGCTGAGTATAATGTTATACCCAGTTTTACAAAGAAAGCTGGGGGTGGATGTAATGGGAAGTTCCCGGAAGAATGTTACGTGTAATATTCTTAGGGATAACCTGGTCACTACAAGAAGGTGATGAATAAGAAACTATCACACAAACTCCCGCTACGTCGGTGCACTCGACACCCCCATTTTTAGAGTCCGGATATAGTACTCGGAATTTTAGTCTCCTGATCATTGACAATTGTCAAACCCCTTCATGTTAAGTATTTGTCACTTAACCCCAGGGACTCTCTTCGAGTGATTTGTACGAATCAACACTCCCATTGTAATTTATTCTCCCACTCTCACTGTTCATTTGGTCAAACCATCCTATAGTTAGGACCATAACCAAAGCCAAAATCTCCTCTCGATTTGTTCCATGAACGAGAGGTCCACTTTCAAATCGAATGATTAAACCTTCCTATAGTTAGGGTCACCTTAAACTCCTACTTGGTCAAACCTTCCTACAGGTAGGACCAAAACCACAATTCACTCTCGATAAACGAGAAATTTACCTTTAGTTCGGTAATCAAAACTTCCGACAGTTAGGATTATCCGAATCTTTTTGATTCTCGGAGTGGAGATCCCACTCTTAGTTTCACTCTTCAGATTCTAGAGGTGGAGATCCCACTTCGAGTCTCCTTTGCAACTGGAGATAAAATATAAAAGGTTTTGGGAGATAAAATATAAAATTCTTCCTCTCCTATTTTGGGTTCGTCTTTGCCACAAGAGAAGACATCATCCTTCAACTCCAAAATCCGTGCTTCACACGCACGGGGAATTTTATCCCGGATCCTAAGATGGGATTAGTCAACACTTAACACGTGTTGCCGGTTTAGTCTTTCACCGATTGAAGAAGATACCAGAATCCAAGTCTGGGGAAGTTTATCCCAAATCCTAAGTAGGGATAAGTCAGCGCCTAACACGCATTACCGGTTAGTTTTTAACCATAAAAAGAACGAAAACCCACATATTCGACATTGTGGCAGGTGGTTATTCATAACGCCAAAATCCGTGCCTTACATACGTGGAGAATTTTATCCTGAATCCTAAGTAGGGATAAGTCAACGCCTAACACGTGTTGCCGGTTTAGTCTTTCACCAATTGAAAAAGACACCAGAATCCAAGCCTGGGGACCTTTATCCCGAAGCCTAAGTAGGGATAAGTCAACGCCTAACACGTGTTGTCGTATAGTCTATTCTCGTAAGAAGGACGAAGTCTATGTATTCAATAGCATTGCACTAAGTCTAAGAGAGTTAACTCTTTTAGCACAACATTACATGCGAAATGGACTTAGACAATCTGCATGCTAGCCCGACTCAAACGGTAGTCGGTAAAAGCTCATCAAACCCGTTGATAGCTGAGGGTTTGCCAAAAATCCTCTATACATATAAGAGTCATTGACGCACCAGCTTCACTAGTTAGTCTCGTAACTTGTGCATCCGACAACTTCAGGATAAGATCCATACCTACAAACAAAACAACTTTAATAGTTGGTCATGCAACCCAACATTTGGAACCGCTACACTCCAACGCTGGGCAATCCGAAACCCTAAGATCAATACGATTCAACGCGTAACCCTAGGTCAACGCCAGTTAACGCGTTGCAATGAAAAGTCAACACCGAGTGATCCAAAACCCTAGGTCAACGCCGGTCAACGTATAACCCTAGGTCAACACCGATCAACACGTAATCCTAGGTCAACGCCAGTCAATGTGTTGTAATGAAAAGTTAATGTCGGGTGATCCGAAACCCTAGGTCAATGCCGGTCAACGTGTAACTCTAGGTCAACGCCATTCAAAGCATTGTGATGAAAGTCAATGCAAGTCAATATATTGTGATGAAGATGGTTAGTTAAAAGTCAACTTGACGATACGAGCCAAAATCAACTCACCAGTTTCGATTTGAGACTTCGGTGACGGCCAGACGATAAAGGCAGCGTCGGAGAATTCTCAGATATTCATTAAAATATCGAACAAACTAAAAATCAAAGGAGTTAACAATCAAAGCTAACTACAGGATCTTTACATCGATTGAAGGTTTGACTGATCATATCCAAAGTATTGCAGGCTCATCTATAAAAGAAACGAGACTGAAACACTTTGAAGGGGGTATCTATAGGCGTCAAAAATTGCCCATAAGTCCTCGCACATGGCTCAAGACAGAAAGAAGATGATGAACATTGCTAATTGAGTCACAGAAGCTCATTTAACAATGACAAGCGCATGAAGTGAGTCGATGGACCATGCGAAGCAACGGAATTTCAGAATAACGGAAACACGAATGGACCGGGAGCTGCACGTCGCTTACACAAGACGAAACATCCCTCATGTCCCATCTACTTCACATGTGATTCAACAATAGGAGCTTGTAGATCTCCTCATTAGCTTTCCAACACATCTTGAACTGTGTAATTCCAAGATTGGACGATGAAGTTATGGCAGAAATGGACACAACGTGCGAAATAACACGTCAAGCCTCAGCGAGACACCAAGAGGTGTCTCGGCCAAGACTTGGCCGACACACCAATGAGTGTCTCGACTAAGGCTTGGCTGAGACACCAAGAGGTGTCTCATCCAAGACTTGGCCGAGACAACCAAGAGTGTCTCGGCCAAGACCTAGCCGAGACACCCATTAGTGTCTCAGCCAAATCTTGACCGAGACACCAAGAACTGTCTTGGCCCAAGATTGGCCGAGATACCCACGGGTGTCCGCAGACTCGAAATATTGTTTTTGATAGATTAAAGTTATTTTTTCGATCGTTAACCGCCTGGATTTGGTTCAATTGATCTAATATCATACAAGAACGTGGTTAAGTGGTTATAACTGAAGATAAGATTGAATCCATCATTCTTATCCGAAAACGGGGGTCCTGAGGCCTATAAATATAGCCCTAGGGCCTTCATTTTTCTAGATCTGGAATTAACGAGCATCGGCGAAGCCCTGCTTAATTAAAGACAGAAGGAGCACGAATTTCAGAGAGGAGGAGAAGACTTCAGCGAATTCTACGGTATAAAGAAGAAGAGTTTGTCAGATCTGCAGCCCGTTTCTTATCATTGAGATCGCCCCGTTACGGTGATCTCGAGAAGAGTGATTATCTCGCTGTTGTCAAGATAATTACTTTGGTTTTTGATTCCTTCATGAATCAACGAAGCTCCGGATCCGATCTGATTACTTGGTAGTCCATGAATATCAACGTCCCCGCCACTGGCCAAGATCCTACGCAAGCAGCGGAGGATAAACGTCTGTTGCGCTGTTTGACGAAACTATACTTTTTCTTGTTTTCATTGTGTAAGGGTCTTTTAAAAAGACTAACTTTTTTTTCATTGTAATGTTTGAAGTTGTAATGAATACAGTAATGAAATCATCATCTTTCTCCCAAACAATAAGTAGTGGGGCAAAGAGAAAGTATATGACGAGCTGACTCAACCGCGTCAGAAGAACCCAACAGCGACACTGGAACCCTCTTCTGATCCAAGTTCTTGAAAAGATAATTGGCCCAGGTACTATGGCTGAGAGACATGGCACCTCTCTTCTTTATATGGCCTTCAGTGCTCAGGTAAATGTGGTAGTGGAACATAAACTCTCAAAAAGTAGCGACGACTTCGGGGTGATCTTTCTCAAGATCTACTTACTTCCTGTGTCCTAGGATGTACTCTTTGTAAGGGTATCCTCCTAGCGGCAACCTCGAAACTTCTACCATCTCGTGGAGTGCAATCCCCAATTCTCCATCAAGGGTGACGATTATGCATATGTCAAGGTTGTATAATTTAAGACACTAAAAAACTATTGGATGTTGTTTTTCAGCCCAAATTGAGTAGCCCTAATCGGTATGAGTAGGTCGTACTCTTGCAGGTTGTCATGGTTCTCCTGCAAGATAAACTTAGTCATCCGAGGCCACCACTATCCAACACGCCAATGGGACCATCCAAGAGTCCTAAAGTCCTTGGCTGGAAACTGCCCCCCAGCCTTGAAGAAAGAGCGACCGAAAGTATTCGTTTTTGCAGCCATCTCACCAGTAGGTAGCTCCCTTTGAACCAACCCGGGGTGTAAATCGGTAACGTAGTGCCCGCCGCTCTCTAGTCTGGTAGTACCTTTAAAGAAGTGTCCACAAGTGACCCCATCTTATGTTGGAGTCAACTGCTATTCCATCTTCTGGGGAACCGAAGCAGCTTTAAGGGATGTGAGAGAATAGTCACGCGGCAGGGGTAGTGTGAAGAGATGTTGCTCGCCCACCGTTCTAAGCCACCAATATATCCCGAGATCCAACATATTAGGGTTGGGTGTAGCATCACAGAACAAGAAAGTAGGCTTTGGAATCCTGCTTTAGTTATTTGTCTCCAAAGAGGTGTTAGTGATCAAATGCGTTAGCATGGAAAATAAGAAGGTTCTCGAGCACAGGGTGACAGGACTGGTTCATTCCTACCTGAGTGTTATCTGATCAAATATCGCCACATGGAGGAATCGAAGCAGAAGAATGCAGAACTGTAAGAAGCCAAAAATAATGAAGTTAGTCAAATGGGGTGAACCTTGACTAAAAAATGAGTTTCGCCTAAGAAATGGCACAAGGCTCATCAGACAGACGAACCTTGTCAGGTAGACGAACTTTGTCCAACAGACGAACCTCATCAACAAGATGAACTTTGTCCATCAAAAGAACCTTGTCAAGCAAATGAACCTCGCCCAACAATCAAGTTTCATCTAATAGATGAACCTCACCAATCAGATGAACCTCGTCCATTAGACGAACTTCGTCTTAAAGGAGGAAACTATTTGTCTCCCTTAAAAGATTCAAAAATCAGGCCTAAAATAGGCAAAAGTCCAACTATTCCAAACACAAATCTTGTTTTCGAGTACACTACCTGAGATGACAGGGAAAGCAGCGGCCTCTCTAGAAGAGCTAGTGGCCTTTTTGCCCTTGCCTTTTTTGGCGATAGTCTTTGGGGCCATGGGTTTGAAGTTTCAAAGAAAATAAGGTAAAGCTTAGAGGCAAATGCTCTCTGAAGACAAAACGCCAAAATTTTTTTAAAAAAAACTTGAAGAAGATGAATGAACTTCGTCAAAGATGATTGCCTATTTATAGGTTGGAAAATTAAATCTACGATCGAGATACGTAGAGCAGATCTTGAGGCCCCAGCTGGCGGCCATTTCTCGAGCCTAAAACCTCATGATGATGGAGGCGGTAGCATTAAATGCTGATAAGACCTAGCTATTAGTCCCACGTGGGCCTGATAAGGCTTGTACAGAGTGACGAGACTCAGCAAACTTCCAAGCCTCGTCTCAAAGCATCGAAGCTCGCCCAGAAATGACGAACTACGAAATTCATTTCGAAGCATTGAAGCTCGTTGATACGAGTTGCCGTGCGAGCACTCTTAATCGCAGAATTATCAAGAATGGTGTGAAGAAAATGACAGAAGAACACAAGATTAAAATTTGGGCGAAGGAAAATACCTTCTCTAGATTATGAGAATCGATTGTATTATAAATCTCTCTCTCACAATCTCTCTAGATCAAAGAACAACCTCCCTAATCTCTTTTCTGATTACAATCTTAGTCCTCAACCCTAGAAAAGTTGTGTTTCTATTTATACCAAATAGAAATCCTTCCCTAATCTCTTTTCTGATTACAATCTTAGTCCTCAACCCTAGAAAAGTTGTGTTTCTATTTATACCAAATAGAAATCCTAAACAGTGCAGGAAAACAAGCCCAGGCCCAAAACCCGTCTCGCGGTCGACCGCAGAGCCCATCGCAGTCGATCGCGATCAACACCCGAGACTGGAAATCCATTACAGGGTTTTGGCAATCGACCGCCGAACCCATCGCGGTCGACCGTGACCAATGACAAAGGGCAGTCTTGATTACAGGGTTTTGGCGGTCGACCGTCGAGCCCATCACGGTCGACCGTGACCAACGACTAGGAGCAGTTTAGCCTATAGGGTTTTGGCGGTCGACCGCCGAACCCATCGCGGTCGATCGTGAAACAGTTCAACCAGATCCCCTAAGTTGTGCACGTTCGCGGTCGACCGTAGAGCTATGTGCGGTCGATCGACCAGCAATAAAACTGCTTTTCCTGTCTTTTGACGAATCCTACGACTTCGCCGCTTCCAACGACTTTGTCCATGACTCCTCTACACTATTCTCAAGATACCATGAGAATTACTATCCTCAAGTTTTCATGAGGATCGCTAAGCTCCCGAAGAGAAGATACACTCGTATCATGGGTCCCCCCTTTAGGAACTTGAAGTCCCGTTCAAGTTAGAACTTCAGCTGAGGGAATTCGCGAACCCCACCTTCTTTGTTGAACCACTTAGCCTTGCTAGGAACCTGACCTTGATGTCCAATGAGAAATGACTCATTCGTCCCCCGCCTCATCGTGGTCGTCTTCCGCTCCAAAATGCAATCTTCTTTCAGCGGCTCCTCTCTATCAAACGACAATTCTTCAACATGCGGTAAGATCATCTTGTCGTCACCTTCATCATCCAATAATGGAGGCTCGAACAACTTCAAATACTCAGCATTAATCACCGAATACATGCCTAAGTAATGCGGCAAATCCAATCTGGAAACGTTGTCGCCAATCTAGTCGAGGATCCAGAACGGACCATAACGAATAGGCTTCAACTTCTTCCCTTCTCCTTTTAACCTCTCCTTACTCAATTTCAGCCACATCATATCGCCTTTGCCAAAGTTACAAGGAACCCGATGTTGATCATGCTTCGCCTTGTACTTAGCTTGTGATTTCTTCAATTTAGCTTCAACCGCGGCATGAATGTTGGCAATCTTCTCCAGAAATCGTTAAGCACATTGTCTTTCACTCCCTTCCTTGCCGTCAACTGTAGCTTCACTCGAAAATACAAGATCGAACGGACTTCGCGGTAAGAATCCATAACACATCTCAAATGGTGATTTTCCTGAAGATCCATGAATAGCCCGATTAAAAGCAAACTGTAGATATGGTAAATTCTCATCCTAAGTCTTAGGATGTCTAGAATTGTATCCTCTCTACATGTGTACCATAGTCCGATTGACTACCTCCGTTTGCCCGTCTATTTGTAGATGAAAGGTCGTGCTCTTCTTTAATTTAGTGTCCATCAAACTCCACAAAAAATCCCAAAAATGCCCGAGAAACCGGCTGTCCCTATCCGAAATAATCAAACTCGCAATCCAAAGTGCTTCCACACATACTCAAAGAACAACTGCGTTGCACCCGCCCCCATCACGATCTTCTTACATGGAAACAAGATCACCATCTTGCTAAACCGGTCCACCACAACGTACAAATAGTCATGCCCACGCTTGGTAGTCGGCAAACCTCCTATAAAATCCATAGAAATGCTCACCCACGGCCTAGAAGGAATCGGTAGTGGTAGGTACAATCCCCTCTTCCTATTAGAAGGCTTTAAAATACAGCATAACTTGTACCCTCCAGCATACTTGGTCACATCATCAAGCATCCGAGGCCAAAACACATGTCGCCATCGATTTAGAAGCGTCTTCTGAATCCCAAAATGCCCTTGCACATGCGAGGTATGTGCTTCCCAAATCCACTACAACCTATCACCATCCTCCGGAATGCATAGTGATGTCCCACGATACAACAAGCCATCCTCTCCAAGTGTATACTCCCCCCTTTGACCAGCCTTTGCCTGCTCAAACACACTATCGAAATCTCTACTAGATGCGTACAGTTGTACATACTCCAACGGAACCAATGGCTAAATGCGGGTTGCCACCAATAAAGCCCTTACCAGCGGACGAGATAACATATCGGCTAACTTGTTCGTTGCCCCCTTCTTGTACCTAATAATGATGTTGAAAGCCATCAAATAAGACATCCACTTCATGTGTCGTGCCTGCTGTAGCTTCGTCTGGGCATGTAAGAACTCCAACGGCTTGTGATCCGAGTGCACAACCACCTCCTTCCCCAACAAATACACCCTCCAATACTTAATTGCTTGATACAGTGCATAGAACTCTTTGTCGTAGGTCAGGTAGTTCGCAATGGCACCCGAAAACATCTCAGAATGGTATTCCACTGGCTTCCCATCCTGAATTAATACCGCGCCCATCGCATAACTAGATGCGTCGGTCTCTACCTCGAAAGTCCGATGTAAATTCGGTAATGCCAACACTGGTGCCTCCGAGATCTTCCTCTTTAGCAACTGAAAAGACTCCTCATATGTCCTCCCTCACTTGAACTGAACCTTAGCCTTGGTGAGGCCATGTAACTGTGCCACATAAGTCGAAAAATATCAAATGAACTTGCGTAAATACTGGCAAGCCCCCATGAAGCTTCTCACCTCAGTCACTATTTTCGGCATCGGCCACTTCGTGATCACTGCCACCTTACCCGGATCTATCCTTCTCTGGCCCTTCCCCATGATGAAGCCAAGATACACCAACTCGTCCTTCCCAAACTCGCACTTCTTCCCGTTAAGCTTCAGTTGTCCGTCCTGTAACACTCCAAACACCTTCTTGATGCTCCTCCTAGGTTCTGCTGTACAGCAAAATATCATCAAGGTACATAATCACAAAATTCTCTATGAAAGGTCGCAGCAAATCATTCATGAGCCTCATAAAATTCGTCGGAGCATTGCATAACCCAAACGGCATCACCAACCACTCGAACAGGCCCAGATTAGTTTTGAACACCATCTTCCAAGTGTCTTCCTCCAGAATCCTTACCTGATGATAGCCAAACTTCAGATCCAACTTGGTGAAGAACCTCGTTCCCTCCAACTGGTCCATAAGATCATCGATCCGCGGTAGTGGGTAATGATTCTTGATCGTTATCTTGTTGAACACCCGGTAATCCACGCGCATGCGCCAGCCTTCATCCTTTTTTGGCACTAATAACACTGGAGACCCGCAAGGTGAACAACTCGGCACTATCACTCCCGTCTCCAAGAGCTCCTGAACCTGCTTCTTGATCTCCTCGAACTCCTGTACTGATGTGTGGTATAGGCCAATGTTTAGCAAGGAACTCTCACTGGTCAACATAATCTCATTCTCTACACCTCGATGTGGTGGTAGTCCCGTGATCTCCGAAAATAATTCCCATACTTGGCCTTCAACCTGTCAAGATCTCCCTCCTGAAGCTTGCTCAAGGTGGAAAATCATATCCTACTCAGCATCTCTTCATAAGGCCGAATGAACAACAAAACGAACTTCCTGCCCGTATTACCAACCTCTTAGCTTGAGTCACCGTCACCAAGCTCGTCTCCTGTGGAAGAGATGCCGAACGAAAAATGAATTGTGTGCCATCCTTGGTGAACGTATACTTTTGAGCCCGCCGATCATATACCGCGTGTCTATCCCACAAGTAAGGATTGCCCAAAATAACTTGGCAAACATCCTACGGAACCACGTCGCATGTGACCTCATCAATATATGACTCATGGAGTGCAAATCTAAATGTACACTGGTTCACCACACTCAATCCCACCTCCTTCTGAATCCACCCTAGTGGATAGGGCTTTGGATGCTTCACCATCTTCAATCCCAGCTTCTGTACTAATGCCTCAGATATCAGATTCTTCTAGCTCCCTGTATCTACAATAGCATCCACCAAACTTGTCTTGACCTACAACTTCAAAACAAATAGCTGCTCCCTCGGGTCATCGTCTTCTTTAGTAGCCTACTTCCCCGCCATAAGGTTGAGATTGCTATTGGGTTTAGTCATCCCAGGAACCTCTTTCGGACCCTATGCTATCACATACGCCTTCTTCTCCTCTTTCTTCTTCAACCCTTTTGGCTTCAGATGAGGATACGTATCCCAGCAACGATCAGCTACGTGCCTTGTCTGCTTGCAGTGATTGCATGTCAATCCTGTCTTTCCCGAGTCACCTTTCTTCTTCTCATCCTTAGGTTGAGAGCCACCCGACTTGCTCCCCGATGGTTTGGAGTCTCCCTTCGTCCCGTTGCCCTTCTTCTGTCTGTCCTCAATAGCAATGGCCTTCACGCTCGCCTCTGTGATCGTCTCGACCGAGAACAACTTCATCTCTTTCCGGATGTAATCATTCAGACCCGCCATGTACTTCATGAAGATGGAGTACTCGTCTGTCGTGATGTTTAGAACCATCGACTGCTGCTAGAACTTCGTTGTGTACTCTTGAACGATCTAATTGAACCTTTGGTGCAAGCCGTACCACTTGTACCAACGCTCTTCATGGAACCCCACTAGATAGAACTGCTTCCTAAGTAGTTCCTTGAACTTGTTCCATAACACTGCCTTCTTCTCATGTTTGCAATAGGACTTCCACCACGTCAACGCATGTCCCGAAAGCTTCAACGTCACGAACACTATCTTCTTCTTGGATGAATATCCATAGAGAGTGAAGTACATCTCCATACGCTCGATCTAATCATTGAGCTTGTCCACATTGATACTCCCATCATAAACAGGAATCTCAACCTTGAAGTCAATCTTCAAATTCTGGTAATTATTCTTACCCCCTTGATGTCCAACAGTCTTAACAATCTTGGCCTCCCCATCTGAATCAGATTTCTCACTCTCTTCGTTGGACTCGATGAGTTTCTTCTTACCCTTTGAAGAAGATTCCTCCCTTTTGTCCCCTCTATTGATGAGACCTACGAGTTGGGTGAGGTAGTCCCGATCGTCTCGATCTGCTTCTCCATAGAATCAAGTCTTGCCGAATTATCTGCTTCAGTCATCTTCTCCTTCCTTATTTTCTAGACTCCTTCCAATGAAATAAGGATCTCGCTAAGCTTTTTGTATTGTGATCGAGTGAGGACCATACACAGGATGCTCCTCCTTTACAAGATCTGATGTTCTGATTCCAACTTGATACGAGTTGCTGTACGAGTACTCTTGATCATGGAATTATCAAGAGTGGTGTGAAGAAAACGACAGAAGAACACAAGATTATAATTTGGGCGAAGGAAAATACCTTCTCTAGATTATGAGAATCAATTGGATGACAAATCACTCTCTCACAATCTCTCTAGATCAAAGAACAACCTCCCTGATCTCTTTTCTGATTACAATCTCAGTCTCCAACCCTAAAAAAGTTTTGTTTCTATTTATACTAAATAGAAATCCTAAACAGTGTAGGAAAATAAGCCCAGGCCCAAAACCCGTCTCGCGGTCGACCGCAGAGCCCATCGCGGTCGACCGCGGTCAACACCTGAGACTGGAAATCCATTACAGGGTTTTGGCGGTCGACCGCCGAACCTATTGCGGTCGACCGGGACCAACGACAGAGAGCAGTCTTGATGTGGCATAAACATGTACCAAAAAGGTTGTAAGTGCACAACCGTGTCAAGTTATAGTATTTAAGATATCGATCCCACGAGGAAGGTGTTTTGTAGGAGAAAATATAAAATCGGTTCTTATGTTGTGTGCGTGACAAATAAGAGTGATGAGTGAATATAATTGTGAAGAGATTGAGAGAGTGAAAATGGTGTGTGGATAGGTGCAATGTGTAAGTGAGAGTGGATTTAAAAAAGAATGAGTATGATCAATAAGGTGAGAAGGAAAAAATGAATAAAATCAAGAAACAAAAATAAAAAAAATCAAGAAGAACAAAATTCAAGAATAAAAGAAAATACAAGAAATTAAAGATGGTGGATTCAATTATAGATATGGGTAATCTACAATTGAACCCACTTCTTAGAAAAAGGTGATTCCCTAGATGGTTCTAGCCTAAAGGCGAATCAAATAAAATAAACATAAACAAAAAGAAAAACTAAACCCAAGAGGGTTCTAGCCTCAAGGTGAATAGTATAAGAAATTAAAATCTAACTACAAAATAAATTACAAAATCTAAACTACAAAATAAAATTACAAGAATTAAATGCAAGAAAATAAATCTACTCTATAAGCATGAAATAAATCTAAGGCAAGAGAGTTCTAGCCTCTTGGCTATTTAACAAGAAAATAAAATCTAACTACAAGCATACAAATAAATCTACACTAATAAGCAATAAAAAAAGAATAAAAGAGAAATGCAAACCTTCAAATAATTCTTCATCTTCATCTTCATCATCCAACAAAGAGAAGAAGAGAAAAATTTAAAGTGGTGAAAAAATTATTGTTATTAATTGTAACAAAAAGTTATAATTTTGGAAGGCCTTCTCAATTAAGAGTAGCCCTCCTCTTCAAAAGGAGTTACAAAAATTTTTACACCTCTAACCCCTCACTCTCTACCCCTATTTATAGTAAACATCAATGAATAAGAGCCCTTGAATTGAATCCTTATCCAAAACCATCAAAAATCAGCCATTGATCTGTAACTGAATCGTAGCCATCAATAACAGCATCGATGCCGGCATCGATGCCTGCATCGATGCTGGTATCGATGCTAGCATCGATGTCCAATGTAAAATCTGCCTCTACAGATGGCTTCGTCTCGTCGAGATAGGCGATTTTCATATATTATATGTTAAATTCCGCCTTCCGGATTGAGAGATATCGTCATTTCTTTGCGGCCAACCATCTTGAATATATTTTGTTTTCATATTTGATTTTTTTATTTTCTCCGGCTTTTACAAGCTACTCGGCTTGATTCTGGGCTTGAGATTTTTGGTTCTTGCTTGTGTTCTTCATTTAATTCATGAGATTTTATTGAGAGATGAGATTTTTGGGCTTTATTCTTCATTAACTTGCAATTAAAAGATAAAAACAATTATTAATGGTATATTTATTCATAAAAAATAGATAATGAGGGTATAATATTGTAATAAAATATGATTATCAAATACCCCCACACCTAAACTTTTACTAGTCCTCTAGCAAAGAAAATAAAAAAATCCTAACTCACTTTCACAGGAATCGCGGTTGTATTTAGCGTATACAACAAGCCTTTGAACCCCTAGGTTACCCTAGTGGACGAGTTGTAGTCTCGTGAGGGTTTGCAGTGAATGTACCCACAAAATTCGGTCAACTTGCCAAATTAAAGAAGTCAGTAAATAACTAAATTCACTTAATAACTTTTAGATAATCTAATTGGAGCCAGTTATCACTCAAGAAAATATTTTTATATATAACTCTAACGTATATTTTCAAGAAAATCTTCTCATTGTAGCAATACAAAACCAAGCCAAACTTAGAAATTTAATTTAAAAGTTTTGAAAAGAACATGCTAACTCTTTGTTTTAAATAATTTTCAAGTTACTTGATTTAAAATATTTTCCAAGACCATATATACAACTAGAAAACATTTATTAGTTTTTTTTTAAAAAAAAAATTTTAACTCTTTCTTCCTTGGTGATTTTTTTTCTACTTTAACCGGCTTTCTAAGTGACCATTTAACGAGTTTTGGGCCAATGGATCCCAACCCAAATGGGCTTAGGTCATTAAGTATGAAAATACTCCTTGGGCTTAATTACTCGGTCAGCTTAGGCTTTATAAGATAGAATCACCTTGAATTCAAGAGTTTTTTGTGCCCATTTTTCGCACTCTTCTTTTGCAAATTTTATAATTTTTTTTGTATATGTATATATATTTTGAAAATATGTAAATCAAGACACTTTGAAAAAAAATTATTTTCAACTCTAAGTTAAGCATGCAAAAATTTCATTATTTTAAATAAAAGTCCAAGTTAAGACTTAAGAAAAGTATACTACTTTGAAAATCATTTCTTAAGAAATTTATTTAGAGTTATCATAAAAGGTGAACTTAAGTAAATAACCAACTAGGAATTAGAAAATTTCAAATTTATCAAATAAATCAATTATTACATAACTCTATCAATTTGGCAAGTGACGATATTTTTATAATTTTTTTTAAGAAAAGGGAAAAAAACAAAAATGTAACTAAAAATGTAAAATAAAGAGAAAAAATAACTAATTCCCACCCCCACACCTAAATTTTGCATTGTCCTCAATGCAAACTCTATGATGCATAAAGTAAAGCAGATAAGAAGTGAAGCACTTACATTTGGTCCGCTGCTAAAAATCTGCAATTACCTTTGGTCTGAGGAGGATGAAAAATTTATTCTTCTTTTCTTTTTTTCTTTTTTTTCTTTTTTTTCTTCTTTTTTTCTTTTTTTTCTTCTTTTTTGACAACTGAACAAGAAACTCTCAAATGAGAGAAGAATAAATTCTTTTTATTATTCTGAAATAAACAAAATAATCAATGTAGAATGAAATATTCAACATGAAAAGTTCATGTTCTACATTGGATCCTACCTTATTGCTGAAAATTCTCCCACGGATTTTAAATAACTTCAACATGATATAATCAACAATGTGCTGAAATTCTAAGCATTCCGGGGTGTTCAATGATTTTTGTGGCAATGGAAGGTAGGTATTATTGGTGTCATGCATATTGAACTTAGATTCTTGATTTGTGAATGTTTGTTCTCTAACAACCAATTTTTCTTTAACAATTTTCTCAACCCCAAGATTCATGGTTGATGTGTAAAAATTTGGTTGTTGTTTATTTTCCAAAAATCTTAGTTCATCAAGAAAGAGTTTTTCAAAATTCAGTTCATAGCAGCAATTGTTTAACACAATTTCTTTATTTTGACAAACCTGATCTGCTTCTCCTAATATTTTTAGCTCTTCACCAAAAATTTCCTCAAAACTTAGATCTGACTCTTCTTCTTCTTCCCCCGGTCTTTCTTGAATTGAATTATCAGGGGAAGAATGAATTGGAACAAGAATTTGGCTTAAAGGTGTTCTTTCCTGATTATTGACCTGTTCTCCTGACTGTAGTGCATTCATTTGAGTGTCCTTAGGATTGACCACGGGTTGACTCAAAATTTCTCCTTCCTCTCCTTCACTTATGGCACTAGCTAGTTGATCAATGTGGGTTTCTAATCTAGCTATGGCTTGAGTGTTAGAGTTAAGAATGAGTTCGGTTGATTGCATAAAGGAGTTCATCGTGTAGGATGTTTGAGTTAACATATCCGTGGCTAGTGTGGAGGCCTTAATTATGATTTCAAAACATTTTTCCAAAATATTGAGACGTTCATCATGATCTGTATCAAGAGGAGTGTGAGTTACAACTTGATGATGAGGAGACTGATTTTGATGTGACAGACTGGGTTGTTGAAATTGTGGATGAGAATTGAAAGGAACTATATTACCCCTAGGACAATGTTGGTTCAAAGAGGGAGTGAAGTTTTGAGTTCCAAAGTGGTTTTCCTGATTCCATGCAATGTTTGTGTGACTTGCCCAACCTGGGTTGTAGGTTGAAAAAAATGGATCATTCACCGAATACTGAGATGGACTCTCTACAAACTCTCGAGCTTCATTAGAGATTTCAATCCTATTGGGATAACATAAATTTTGAAAAACTTGTGGATTAGCCATTTGTTCAAAATGAATTTGTCCACGTTTTGCATGCACCAAAAACAATTTCTTTTTATAATTTTTTTTGAAAAATAAAAGTTTCATTTTTTTCGAAGAAAAGAAAGAAAATTAGTTTTTTTTTGAGAAGATAAAGAAAAAGAAAAATCCTAACTAAAACAAATCAAAGCAATCACTTTTCAATCAACTCTAATTCTAGGGTTTAGCCTAACTCAACTAGACCAGCTCCTAACCAAAAATTCCTTAAGTGAAAAGATAAAAGTTTTATCCGGGTAGTTAGCCAGGTAAGGATAGTACTAGAGGGTGATCAGAGATCAATTAAGTACCTCGTTCCTTGCGGAGCGCTTTACGCAACCCCTAAACCTTGCCTTAGACACCAACTAATCCAAGAAAACTTAAACCGGTTCACTTAAGGATTCTTTGTTCCTTATTGAGCTCGAATCCTTAGGGCCAACGTCTAATGAGTTTTATTAGGCTTAGGTGGTGCAGTAAGGAATTAGTGATTTTTGGGCTAAGGAAAGGGTGATGAAATCCCTCACCTTATCTTAATTAGGGGGTTTTGCCCTTAAATATATTTTTAAGTGTGTGCCAAATCAAGATGCTCAAATCACTTGGTAAATTCCTACTATCAATATGAAATGCAACCCTATGAATTAAAAGCAACTAAAAAGGATGGAAAAGAAAAATCTTTTTTTTAATTAGGGTTAACAATCAAACAAATGAGAAGTGGGGGGGGATTTGTTTGAATTTATTATCTTGTTAGTAAATGTCAAAGTGAAAGATGAATTTTATTATGGTCAACAAAAATAAAATAATCTTTTTGATTTTTTTTATTTTATCCTAATTGTCTCTAATTGTGAAGCTAGCTAAAGAGGGTGGAATTGAAAACTAGAAAGAGGACTTACCCGAAAGCAATTCTTCCAAATTCTTGATCTTCAATCCAAGATTTTCAAGCTTCAAGCGGTTCCTTCACAAAAAAATACACAAGTTAAAGAATCAAGTTAATAAAATCCTATTTTAGCACCTTCCCCGGCAACGGCGCCATAAACTTGATGCGGCATAAACATGAACCAAAAAGGTTGCAAGTGCACAACCGTGTCAAGTTATAGTATTTAAGATATCGATCCCACGAGGAAGGTGTTTTATAGGAGAAAATATAAAATCGGTTCTTATGTTGTGTGCGTGACAAATAGGAGTGATGAGTGAATATAATTGTGAAGAGATTGAGAGAGTGAAAATGGTGTGTGGATAGGTGCAAAGTGTAAGTGAGAGTGGATTTAAAAAAAGAATGAGTATGATCAATAAGGTGAGAAGGAAAAAATGAATAAAATCAAGAAACAAAAATAAAAAAAATCAAGAAGAACAAAATTCAAGAATAAAAGAAAATACAAGAAATTAAAGATGGTGGATTCAATTATAGATATGGGTTATCTACAATTGAACCCACTTCTTAGAAAAGGGTGATTCCCTAGAGGGTTCTAGCCTAAAGGCGAATCAAACAAAATAAAAATAAACAAAAAGAAAAACTAAACCCAAGAGGGTTCTAGCCTCAAGGTGAATAGTATAAGAAATTAAAATCTAACTACAAAATAAATTACAAAATCTAAACTACAAAATAAAATTACACGAATTAAATGCAAAAAATAAATCTACTTTATAAGCATGAAATAAATCTAAGGCAAGAGGGTTCTAGCCTCTTGGCTATTTAACAAGAAAATAAAATCTAACTACAAGCATACAAATAAATCTACACTAATAAGCAATAAAAAAGAAATAAAAGAGAAATGCAAACCTTCAAATAATTCTTCATCTTCATCTTCATCATCCAACAAAGAGAAGAAGAGAAAAATTTAAAGTGGTGAAAAAATTATTATTATTAATTACAACAAAAAGTTACAATTTTGGAAGGCCTTCTCAATTAAGAGTAGTCCTCCTCTCCAAAAGGAGTTACAAAAATTTTCACACCTCTAACCCCTCACTCTCTATCCCTATTTATAGTAAACATCAATGAATAAGAGCCCTTGAATTGAATCCTTATCCAAAACCATCAAAAATCAGTCATTGATTTGTAACTGAATCGTAGCCATCAATACAAACATCGATGCCGGCATCGATGCCTGCATCGATGCTGGTATCGATATCTAATGTAAAATATGCCTCCACAGATGGCTTCGTCTCGTCGAGATAGGTGATTTTCATATATTATATGTTAAATTCCGCCTTCCGGATTGAGAGATATCATCATTTCTTTGCGGCCAATTATCTTGAATATATTTTGTTTTCATATTTGATTTTTTTTTTCTCCGGCTTCTACAAGCTACTCGGCTTGATTCTGAGCTTGAGATTTTTGGCTCTTGCTTGTGTTCTTCATTTAATTCATGAGATTTTGTTGAGAGATGAGATTTTTGGGCTTTATTCTTCATTAACCTGCAATTAAAAGATAAAAACAATTATTAGTGGTACATTTATTCATAAAAAATAGATAATGAGGGTATAATATTGTAATAAAATATGATTATCAAGTCTTGATTACAAGGTTTTGGCGGTCGATCATCGAGCCCATCGCGGTCGATCGTGACCAGCGACAGAGAGCAGTTTCGCCTACAGGGTTTTGGCGATCGACCGCCGAACCCATCACAGTCGACTGTGAAACAGTTCAACCAGATCCCCTGAGCTGTGCACGTTCGCGGTCGACCGCAGAGCCATGCGCGGTCGACCGGCCAACCGTAAAACTTCTTTTCCTATCTTTTGACGAATCCTTCGACTTCGCCGCCTACAACGACTTTGTCCACGACTCCTCTACACTATCCTCAAGATACCATGAGAATCACTATCCTCAAGTTTCCATGAGGATCGCTAAGCTCCGGAAGAGAAGATACACTCGTATCACTCGTTAGGACACCAAGCTCGTCATGCAAAATAAACTCATCATAACCAAAAGGTTTAAAGCATTTCAGACACCATACAACCCAATTCAGGTCTGAAAACTTTGAAGGGGATCTTGTAGGCACTCAAAAATACCAAGAAATAGAATAGGGTTGAACCTAGCCATATACATGACGAGAGTCATTACAATGACGAACCTCGTCTCAACCAGCAAAGCTCATCAGTGAAGAAGAAACTCAGGATGAAGCTCGTCAGTGAAGACGAAGTTCGTCAGAAGAAGTTTATAAGGATCGCCATACAGCTGGACTTGTCCATCAAAAGACAAAGTTCGCTACATAGCGAAGCTCACCTTGTCAGACGAACCTCTCTGCGCATCGAGGCTCATCTCATCAGACGAACCTCACCATGCAGTGAAGCTCGTCTCACCAATTTAAGCTCTACTATAATGGTCTTGAAGACCCAATCAGCCCACGTGGACTAAATCTAAGTAGGCGGTTATGCTCCTCAACCCCATATTTTAGCACATCAGTTATGCGCTAAATGGCCTATAAATAACAGTGAGCAGCTATGAAAAAAAATAATAGAGACACACACAAGAGCTAATACACAGAGGTAGACAGGCTCTTTTGAGGTCCGAACATCAGTTCTTGTGATCTAAACCATCAACATACACTAGTAGAAAAACGAGTAACCTAGATGGAATTTTTCGTCTAGGTTGCTTACTATTCCGTCTAGTTTGATATGTCTAGACGACATTCTGTCTAGGAAAGTTTGTCTTGAAAGCTTCCGTCTATTTTGACTCAAACTAGATGGAATTTTGTCTAGTTAGATCAAACTAGATGGAAAGCAACCTAGACAGAATATGAAAAACCATCTAAGTTGCAACCTAGACGGAATTCTGTCTAGTTTGTAAACCTATATCGAATTCAATCTAGATTGCCAAACTAGATGGAATTCCATCTAGTTTGCTTTCCTAGAAGAAACTTCGTATAGGTTGTCAACTTAGACAGAATTCCGTGTAGGTTACTTTCCTAGACGGGTTTCCGTCTACGAAAGCAACCTAGATGGAATTCCATCTAGGTAGGCGCAACCTAGATGGACATTCCATCTAGGTTGCTATTTTTCCAAAAAATAATTCTAAAAAATCAATTCACTGTATATATTTAATTCCAATTATGATATACACATGAATACATCCAGGCAAATATAATAAAAATTCATAACAAGTCCATCCATAACCAAATATAATCAAATATCATCTTTAATATACAGATCCAACAATCCAATCCAAAATATACATCCAACAATTCTGTCCAATAAATAAATCTAACGATTTGTGCCAATCTACACTTCAGTAAAAACTTAAATTATCTGAATATTTACAACATATACACTAGCAATACCAAGTCCATCCATTACACGAGATGAATAAGATAGAGTACACGACATGAATAGTAGAGTGCTATAATACGAGACGGATGCAACTTTAATTTTTTAAGACCAACATGTTGAGCTTGCAAATCATTCTGAATATTCAAAGCAGTCAGGTCTTGACGCGTCCGTAGGTCATCCTTAAACTTGTTTGCATCTTGTAGGAGAGTTGACACTATATCATCACATATATTTTTCTCAATATGCATGACATCTAAGGTTTGTCGGATTTTAAGATTTTGCTAGTAAGGTAGCTGTAAGAAGATACTAAATTTAGTCCATCCTCTAGGTAGTTTTTCGGCTTTATTCTCAACTTGCATTTTTTGAACCTTTTTCTTTTGTTTCAATGACTTTTTTGACTTTAAGGAATCTCTTACTCCGAGCGCATTGAATTTAGAATAACGATTTTTCCAAACCTAACTTTTGGAAACCCCTTAAGTAATTTTACAATCTCAACTCCTATCAGCTGATGCAGCTTCATTCTCTTCTCAACTATGCTATCAAACATAGCTGATAATTTTCTATACTTATGACTCAAGGGTAACTACCTATGATTAAACCAATAAAAACTCTTTTGGCAATGTAGTAATTAAAGAGCTTTAAATTCCGAACCACATACAGGACAAACACACTTACCCTTCATAGACCAACCAGACAGATTATTTCTATGGAGGAATGCATATCATCAATATTTTCGGCACTTTCGACATCTCCTACCTTTTCAACTTCAACTTCGATATCATCTTCACTTTTATCTCCGATATCATCCTCGACATTATCATTGACATCATATTCTGTAGGTTAAGAAAAATATCATTCAACATTGTTTCTGTGTCATCTATCCATAAGCCACAAGACGTACCGACACGCACATTTGGATTCTCATCTGCAGTATAACCTTTCCCATGATATGACCAATATTTATATTTCTCATCAAAACCTGATTTTATTAGGTGGATTCGTATATCATTTTTGTTTAGCAACTTCATATTCCTACACTTATAACAAGGACAATAGATAGCACCACTTCTTAAATTTCTCGGATTCATTTCAGCATAACGCATGAAGGTGTGACATCCCTTCTTGTATCGCGTGTCACAAAATCTATGAAGTCTTGGAATATCTATCCATGATTTGTCAGGAATTATCCTCATGTATACATTATATATAATTATTAATTACGATTAATCTCATAACTACTAGTACATTCATGACTCTTCGTGACAACATACATAGAACACACGTCAAACATACATTCATATATCATTTAACAATATGAATATTTTTCTACATAAAATATATCTAATACGTACATAGAAACTAATTACACAAATCTAGCGACTATCATAGGAAGGATTCTATCCATTAAGAATATTGTAGCACTTACATCCGACTTTGTTTACTTTGTATATTTTTATTTTTTAAAAATTTCGGTAGCACCTACCCGCTGTTCTCCCTGTACACTATGCAGATGTTATTATACATATCGGCAATATCTCAAAACGCAGAACAACATGCGCTTATTATACACGAAGAACAACGAATACGTGCTGCTAAAACTTTCATGAATAAAAATATATAAAGTATACAAAGTTGGATGTATGCACTACTATATTCCTAACCCGTCTAAGAAGAACAGATCCAATAATTA
>BQKN01059776.1:0-14650 GCA_022839385.1 Asparagus kiusianus
TCGGCCAAGAGCCGAGCCACCCACAGGTGGCTAGGCCAGTTCTGTGCCCGGGGCACAGTCTCGAGCGCCTATAAATAGGCCTTGGTGCTCATTTGATTGGGAGGTTGGGGATTTTGGAGGAGGCGAAGCCCTGCTGGATTGAAGACTCAGATCTAAACAAAGATCCAAACTTTGAAGGCTTCGGAGACTTGGAATTCCAGATCTGGTGCTCAGCGAACGTCAACGTCAAACAAGGCAGGAGTTCGAGAGGATCGGATCTGAGATCTACACGATTTTCCTCCGGATCTAAGCTTGGTTCTTAGATCCCGAGAAGAGTCTCGAATTCGCTTGGTCGATTTTGACACTTGGGCTACTATTTCCTTGGTGAATTAGTACCCCTCCCGGCTATTATTCCCTTGGTGGAATAATACCCGTCATATCGTGTAGATCCGACCGGATCGAGATCACGCGGTGGTCCACGGCAAATAACCCCGGCGCAGGCAAAGAACCCACACAAAGCGAGTGACCGCAAAACAGGAGCTCGCGATTCGTTCGACAAATAAGGAAATAAAGTTGTAATCTTTCTTTTATTTTCTTTGATTTTCGTTGTAACCGGATCTTATAAAAAGACCGGATCTTTGTAATCGATAAACAATTACCAAGTGTGTACAATGGAATCAGTAATGAAGAAAGGCCCAAATTTTCCCGCGAACAACGTCTTCGGACGGACTCTCGCTCTTTTGCATCTTCGGACAATATGCCGTATAGGACGTAATCGATGATCGGGAGACGCCAATCCTCAGCAATGGGCTGATCTGAGACCTGATGGGTGGCATTCGCTTCTGGAGCGTCTTTCAGTCGAAAGAGCTTTCTGCTCGCCACCGTGATCCATTGGGATGTCCCCAGCAGTTGGGCCAGGTTGGCCGCCAAGGAAGCAAGGGCGTCTGCGTGCGTGTTCTTGGAACGCAGCACGTGTTCGATGCGGAAGCTTTCGAACGATTCCACTAGTCGGACAGCCGCCTTGTGGAGTGGGGTCAGGTCTTCGTTCTTAACCTCGTATTTGCCGGTCATCTGCTTGACAATGAGCTGGGAATCGCCATACACCTCGAGGCATTTTACCCCTAACTCTTTCGCCAATTCGAGCCCGATGAGTAACGCATTGTACTCAGCCACGTTGTTGGTGCACGGCTCTGTTAAAGAGAAGGCTCGGGGCAGCACGTAATTATGTGGGGAAGTGAATACTACTCCCACTCCCGCAACAATAGAGCCGCTGGAGCCTGTGCGAGATGCGCCATCAAAGAACATCTGCCAAACCTCCGGTAACGAAGTTATGTTGGCCTCGGGAGGTTCGTCCGGCAGATCTTCAAACAGGTCGGTCTCCGTCCTCAGTAGGTGACTGGCCATGAGATCGCATATGGCCTGCCCCTTGACAGATTTCTGTGGCATGAAATGGATGTCATATTGGGAGAGCAGAAGCGCCCACCTAGCTAGGCGCCAATTTAACGCCGCAGATTGTGTCATGAAGACCCGAATAGGGTTTATCCGGGAGATGACATGGATCGTCTGGCCTACCAGGTAGTGTCGCATCTTTTGGATAGCGAACACCAAGGCCAAACATTCTTTCTCGACCATCGGGTACCGTTGTTCGGCGCCTTGTAAGGTTCTACTCAGATAGTAGATGCCTTGCTCGTGGCCGGAGTCGTCATTTTGCGCCAGGAGGGCACCCAAGGAGTGTTCCATGGCACGTATATAGATGAGGAATGGCCTCCCTGAGATAGGCGCGGCGAGGACAGGCGGATTCGATAGGTACGCCTTGATATCCTCGAAGGCCTTCTGGCAAGGCTCGTCCCATACGAAGGAGGTGCCCTCCTTCATAAGTTTGGAGAACGGCTGATATTTGCCTGAAAGATTCGAGATGAATCTCCGGACATAGGCCAATCGTCCCTGGAGACCCCTTAATTCTTTGAGGTTCCGGGGTGGTTGAAGTTCTTGAATGGCTCGCACCTTGTCAGGGTCAATTTGGATCCCCTTCGTGGTGACGACGAAGCCGGGGAACTTACCACTAGACATTCCGAGAAATGATTTAGTGGGATTCATCTTGAGTTGATGAGTCCTCATGAGTTCAAACATCGTCCTCAAGTCTTGAAGGTGGTCGCCTTTGTGGCGACTCTTCACAACCAGATCGTCCACATAGCATTCCACTGTCTTTTGTAGGTGCTCTCGAAAGATCATGCTCATGGCGCATTGATATGTCGCGCCGGCATTCTTGAGTCCAAAGGGCATGATCGTGTAACAATACACCCCCATGGGAGTTCTGAATGCGGTATGTTTTTCGTCCTCGGGGTGCATTTTGATTTGATTGTACCCCGAGAAACCATCCATGAAGGACATCCTCTCGAATCCGCACGTGTTGTCAATGATGACATACGTGATGGGCAGAGGAAATTCATCTTTAGGGCACGCAGCGTTGAGGTTCCTAAAGTCGATGCAGACGCGGATCTTACCGTTCTTCTTCAATACCGGAACAATATTCGCCACCCAGTCGGGGTGCTGCTCCTCTCTGATGAAGCCAGACTCGATGAGTTTCTTCACTTCCGCCTCGATCGCCTCCATGATCTGGGGACGAAACCGCCTTTGCTGCTGCTTGACTGGCTTGGCGTCTAGGCTGATGTTGAGGCGATGCGTGGCGACCCGCGGATCCAAGCCAGGCATGTCCTCGTAATTCCACGCGAAGACGTCGATGTATTCCCGTATGAGGGAAATGAGATCCTCTTTCTCTTGAGGAGGCAAGCTACCGCTGATGAATATGGGTTTGGGACTCTCGTCAGTGCCCATGTTCACCTGGAGGACTTCGTCTTCGGTGGGTGGCTCCCGTTGCTCGAAGCGACTGCTCCACTGGGCGTTAACATGGCGATCCCATGTCTCGTCATAGAGCGGAAGTTGTTCATCCGCCGCCATTTCGGCGGGATCCACAGTAGCCATGTTGACCGTGAGGTTATCGAACAGGTCCCTCACGCTGACATCTGAGTCCCACGCTGAGGTCACTGACGATTGATCCCCTGAACATGCATAGTCGGAATCCTCGTCGACGTGGAAACACAAATCCGACGAGGAGGAGGAGTAGCCTAAGCCTCTCCTAGTCCTGTTGAAGTAATTGAAGGGTTTCCCCTTGGGTACGTAAGCAGGTCGAATGACCGTCCTACGTCCCTAGCCATAATTGAGGCCCTCTAAACGAGTGAGATCATATCCCCATGTCGCTCATCATGCGTCTCGTAATTCGACTGTATTGTGAAAACTGGGGCGTGGGATCCTCGTCTTCAGACTCATCCCAGAGCGTGCGCAAGGGACGATCGATTCGACCGAAAATAATGTCTTTTCGATATCTATTCCGGGCGGGCACGACGAACACAGCTTGTGATGACTTGATCGGCTGTGCTTTGGTGATACATGACGAGCATACCGGCAGATGCAGGGAAGGATCTCGGTAGAGTTCCGTCCATAGGTCGTTGGGCTCATCATCCTCAGACGTAGAGCAAGACGACACATAAGCAAAGTTGGATTTTTCATTGATGACAATCTTCTCCGCCTGAACGGCGTTGGTTACATGATGACTCTCATAACCAATTACAATTGACTCGAAGTCGTTTAGGATTAGATTGTCACCGTACTCAGGCTCGCTATCCGCCTCGTTGCCACTTTCTGGGTCCTCGACTAGCGGTTCGATGGGATCCTGATACAGCAGAGAGTCTGTGAAGTAGTTCTCGACGCCTTTGAAGGGTTGTCTGTCGGCCACTATAGTCCTCACACGTTCATAGTCATCGACATACTTCAAGCATTGGTGAATGGTGGATGGAACTATTCGGTTACCGTGGATCCACGGGCGTCCTAAGAGCACGTTGTAGGAGGGCTCGACATCGATGACATAGCAGGTCACCTCCGTCTTCATTTCGCCTATGCGGCACTTTAGGCGGATTTTGCCCAACGGTCGCGTCCCCGTGGCGTTGAAGCCGAAAATAGTCGTGGTGGTTGAGGACAAACGCTTTGGCGGTATCCCCAAGTGCTTGATCAATTTCAAAGGTACGATGCTTAACGCGGAACCCGGGTCGACTTGGATCCGATCTACTTTCGCCGATCCGACGTATCCCGTGAAGTACAGTGGTCGATCGTGAGATGTGCTCTTGATGAGCATGTCTTCAGGAGTGAAAGTGATGCACAGAACTCGTCTTTCGGAGACTTGACAGCAGGTCGTGCATTCTCGTTCCGCTTCCGCTTCCTTCGAGAAATGGGTGGCGAACGCCTCTGAATCGGCCAAAGCCTCTTGCAAGGCCTCGCGAGTGGAACTGGACAACCGGAGGAGGTCGTACATAGCGATTCGCGCAGGGATGCTTTTCAGCTGTGCGAGCACGTTGAACCGGAAAGGTTGGCGACTCGAGCTGGGTGCATCTGGATTGGGGGGAGTTGTTGCGGCTGGCCTCGCGGGAGGTCTTGCCGTGTTCTCCGCCCTCGTGGGATATTCCTTCGCGAACTCCTTTCCCGCCCTTGTGGCGAAGACGTTGGTGTCCTCCTCGGAATCGGTTAAGGCGGCCACCGCTATGTCATCTTTGTCTAGGGTGGCATAGATGACGTTGCAGTGTTTCTTCCTGGCCTCTTTCGAAGGCCTTGTAGTCCACTGTTCATCGTTGAGGAGGTCTGGATGAACCCACATTATCTACCCCGATGGCAGGGTCTGCGGGACTAAGCCCTTCTCTCGTTGGTTGTGAGGATCGTCGTTGGTGATCTTCAAAACCGCTTTGGGGATAGGAACTACCCCCGCCGGAGCTTGGACCTCTGGAAGGTTTGTCCCAAAGCTTAAGGTGATCATGTTTGTGGTCACCTGCTTCTGGACCTTCTCCTTCTTCAAGACTCTTGCGTCGTAGAGGGCCTGGAGTTTGTCTTTGAGGACGTAGCATTTGGTCGTGTGGTGACCAAGGAACCTGTGATAAGCACAGTAGGTTGGGTCGCCGGTTTTGTCCGCCTCCTCGGGCTTCGTGGCCTCCGGCAATTTGATTCGACCACTCTTGAGCAGAGTGTCCAACGTTGCCACCACCTGGTCCTCTTTGAAGTCATAGTGCCGCGGGGGGCGTGGCTCAAACTGCCGAGGCTTAGGCCTTGGGGCAGGTTTTGGCGCTGGGGTGGAATCGACGGCCATGATCTCCTTTCCTCTGGTTCGAGGGGGGTTCTTTGGCACAGTCGGCTCTGCAGCTCCCTTCTTGGGCTGTGGTTCTTCGGCCTCGAGCCTCTTGATCATGTTTTCTACTTGTTCGCCTTGGCGAACGAGCTCTTTCCATATCCGTGTTTCCACCGCGCCTATTTTGGATAGGATGTGGATTGCTAGGTTGTTACGACACATCTCGATCAGTGTCGACTCGGAGACTTGGTCCCGGCAGTGAACCGATCGATTCTGAAATCTCTTTACGAAATCATTGACTGATTCCGACTTTCGTTGTTTTTCGGCCAGGAGGGTGGCCATCGATACTTCCGTATCGTCGTCGAAGAAGCGGGCTAGAAAGAGTCTTTCGACGTCGGCCCATGATTTGATAGAGCCGGGCTCCAGCTTGCGGAACTATTCAAAGGCCACCCCTTTGAGGGTGCCTATGAATAGTCGCGTAAGGATGGCGTCATTCCCCGTAAGGAACCCAGTTTGGGCCATAAAGTAGTAAATGTGCTGAGAAGGCGAGCCCTTGCCGTCGAATTGCACCAGGCTGATTGGTTTGAACTTCGCCGGGTATGGGACTGTGTCCCACTCAATGGGGTAGGGACGAATCACCCCCAGCTTGTTCATATTTTGCTGAAGTTTCAGCGCATTAAGCTGGTCCTGGAATTCATCGAACCTTTTATCACGGGTGCCGTCCCCGGTGTGTGACGTCCCTAGCGACGTCTTGGAAGAGTAATCGGATTGTGAATTACTGTTGTCTTCCGTTTCTATCGCAGGACGGCGGGGTGGTACCCACTCTCTATCCTCAGTTCGTCGAGGTAAGGGGCGTTGGACCCGCTTCTTCTTCTTCTTCTTGTTCAGAAGTTGCTCCATCATTTCTCGCAGGGAGTCGATGGTCGCCTGTTGTTCCTCCAGCTTTTGAGTTATCGTCTGCTCGTGGGTGAGCTCGGTCATGTGCACTCCCGCCGGCGTGCTCTGTCCCGAATGTGAGGTTTGGGACGTGGCAGCTGCCGAATGAACTTCGTCCTCGCCGTAGGAGGGAGGAACCGGGGTAGAGTAATCAAACCCGATGCTCACTCCCCTGCGACTACGGGTTCGCTGGTAGATGTCGCCTTGGCTACGTCGGACGAAGCGAGGATTAGGTCCCATAATGGAATCTGAATCTTGGGTATCGGAGAACACCGCCTTACCCTTGTCTGTCATATTGATCGTGGCGGATGAGAGTTCCAGATCGTCAGTTGCGCGCTTCTTTTGGTGGTGACGCATTCGACGGGAGGTCCTCCGTCGTGAAGCTTGTTGAGAAAGCCTCTCAAACACCGAAGGTTTCGCCGTTCCTAAGCATTGGCAGTCGGCGAGTACCGTGTGGATGAGTCTCTCGCAATGGCACTGAGGGTTTGCCTCATGTATAGTACGCTTGCGAGTCAGATATTCTCGGAGATCCTCTGCGGGTAGTTGGTGACAACCCCCAGTGTCAGAGGGATCGCTTGGGTGTGTACACGAGGGGCTTTTGGACGTATCCCCCGGTGCACGCTGGGTAGAGTGAAGAGGTGCTGGAGTTAGGCGATCTCGCTTTGATGGGCGAGTCCTCGCGTCTAGGCGACCTCCAGCGCGCAGGCGAGTTCCAGCCCTTCGTTTGATCGAGTGGGTTCGAGAAGTGTCGCCTATTTTCTTGTCTTTGCGTTTATCCGCCAAAAGATTATGGCGAGGCTCGCTAGCCTTCGAGGATTCGCCCCTCCTGAGGGGGCCCCTCGCTTGGGGTGGTTTACTCGCGTCAGGGATGTGACTTGAAAAGCGAAGTCCACCTGAGCGGGCGGCCTCCTCCTTCTCGGTTGGCGCTCCTGATTTGGAGGGCTTCCCGACATTGGACGAGTTGCTAATTTGCTTCTCGCTTCTTGGGCCTGTGTGGTGATCTAGGCCGTCACGTGAAGCGGAGGTCTGGGCTTTCTGCCCGACCAGCGTCTGTCGTTGCTGCTGGTGAGCTTTCCCAGTAGAGAGAGCGCCCGCGCGGGCTGTGACAGTGTGGTTTGCGCCGGAGCGAACCGATGTCTCTTCCGGGACGGGTGCTACTGAGGGTCGTTTGGTGACCCACTTAGTAGATCCTCCCCTCGCGCTCTCGATCTGGGGCTTGGCCTCAAGAGTGTTTGGGGTGGGTTTCCTTGTTGAGACTCGGATAGAGTCTCCTGGAGCGGGAGCCTTGGCCGTCGGAGGTCGGCTCCTGCTTCCGACTCTGTGGCGTTTGCAGGACACTTCGCCACCGGAAGAGGAGGAAGACAAGTACTCTTCGTACTTGGCCTGGTCAAACTCGATCTCTAGGGACTCCACTGTCGTCCCAACAACGACCTCGTCGAACTGAGCCACCACCATTTCGTTTGAGGAAACAGCTTCTTCCACTGTGGTCGCCATCTTCTGTAGGTGTAAATTTCTGATTTTCCCGGGAATGGGGGATTTCGTTTGTATTTATAAGAAAGCTTATTACAAACTAAATCAATCTGAATTACAACAGAAGCAGAGGGAAGGCCCTCCTTGTTTAATCGTGGGGACTTTAAGGTAGCTACAGGATGCTTCGCTCGGTGCTCGTGCCGAGTCTGCTTCCCTTGGACGGTTCGAACGAGGTTGCTGGAGAGCTTCAGTACTCAGTAGAAGCTCGAGGTGAAGGAGTTCGTCTCTTCTGGCTTGCCGGCGATCGGAGCTCGGAGCTAGAAGGTGGCGTTGTAATGCAGGGGTATGCAAAAAAGCTTCTTCCTCTCTTGGTTGATCGATCAAGCTCTTGGTCTATTGGCCGGTTTTCGATCTTGATCTCTCGATCTCGATGATGATCAAAGTTCCGATCCCCTTCAAGGTTGTTGAAAGAAGCCCTTTAATGGGAAGGAGGCAGTTTGACTGCTCCTTGAATTATGGGATGTGACCATACACTGTTCCAAGACATTCGACTGTCCCTTTGTATAACAAGCGGTTGTTGGTGGGATGACGTGTTGTGTCACGTCGTGTAGGAGTGGGAAAGTCCCTCCTCGTACTTGTGACAGCGGCTGCCAGACACTCAAGTGGGTCTGGCCAGTCCCTTGAGTGCCGGTGGCTCTCACCTCTTGTTTGAAGTGAGGTAAGCTGCATTTATGTGGACGCAGACGGCTCTGGTAGCTGTCCGCTCACTTGCGCGGCGAGGTACCGAGTGACCCTCCGGCGGTCGTGGGGTGTTGTGTCTCCTCCCCCCTCCCTATGTCTGAACAGGGATGGGAGAGTGGACGTCTCGTGCCAGAGCTAGTTCTGGATAGCTTCCGGCGCGCCGACGGCTTCGGCTATACCTTTTGATGGGTGAGGTGACCCGCATTTATGAGCATGCAGGCCGGTCCGGCGCCTGTCTCGTTCGCTTGAACCGCGGGCGGCCGTCTGACGGGCATGGGACACTGTACCCTCTTCCTCTCGCATCATGGGCAGCATGGAAGGGTTGCCCCTGGAAACCCGGCCTTCGGCCCACGTAGGCAGACGTGGCTCAAGTGGTTTCGGCAGATGGGGGCGGATTCGAGTACCTCCCTTGCGAGCGGATTTGGCTAGTGAAGGCGGATTCGCCTCGCTGGCGGATCCATGCGATTCGGCAGGTGCGGCCAATGTGGGGGCTCGTGTGCTAGCGAATCCACTTAGTGGCTACGGCAGGCTTTTCGCCTAAGAGAGGGTGGTCCTGTTCCGTGGGCGAATTTGTCTGCTTAATCCGCCGTGGTAATTTTTACCGTCTACAGAGGTTAACTATTTTGTAGTGAATATATTTTCCATATATCATCATCCGCCCAAAATCAGAAGATTTAAGATATGAAACCTTGGCCATTATTTATGGGCCACAAAGTAACTTGACTTGACCTTGATGAAGATCAAAAATTTTATCTGTGGCATCATAACCAATAGTACACTATTTCAAAGGTTTTTAGATCCATTAGAATTAGATGGATATGAGCAAAATTGACTTGAGTGTTGCTGCGACGTAAGTGTGGGGAAAAACAAGAAAGAAAGAAAAGTTTAAATATTTGACTTGAAAAATCATATATATAATCACTTGAAATGATAATTGCAAGGTTACAAGAAAAAACAAACAACTTAGAAGGTTACAAGAAAAAACAAACAACTTATGCTGTATATCAAACTTGTAAAAAATAAATTGGATTTAAAAATAATCTAGTGAACTATTTTGGGTCTAAGCAAGATTTTGGAAGTAAGTGTAGGCATCGAAAATTGCCTATAGGTCTCCACGAACAGCTCAGTGTTAAGAAACGACAATGAACGTTACTATCTGATTCACAGGAGTTCCATTGACGTCGGTGAACGCTTGAAGTGAATCGACGAACTACGTAAACTGACAGAATTTCGGAATAACGAAGGCACGGGCTAGTCGAGAGCCCCGCGATGTTTACAAATAGAACAACGTCCTTCGTGTCTCGTTCATTCTACAGATAATCCAACCATTGGAGTGGATAGAACTCTTCGTCAGGCCTCCAACGCACTTGGAATCATTCAAATCCGAGTTCGGACGAAGAATTTACGACGAAAACAATCAAACAAGTGTAACGGAGCGTCTCAGGCTGAACTGGGACACCCGGGGTGTCTAGGCTTTTCCTAGACACCCCAAGGGTGTCTAGGCTTTTCCTAGATACCCCAAGGATGTCTAGGTTTTTCCTAGACACCCTCTTGCCTATAAATAGAAACCTTAGACCTCACTTTTTCAGATCTGGATTTTTGGAGAGAAGAGGCGAAGCCCTGCTGGAGTGAAGAGTGAACGAGCACTTCAACACCCGAGAGTTCTTCACCGGATCTTCATCACCCGCACTCGTTCCTTAGCATTACCCTTCGCCGGTAATACTAAGAAGAGCAAATATCTCGCTTTATCCGAGATAGGCGCTTCAAGTTTCTAGATCTCCTCGCGGATCGACGAAGTTCTGTCCGATTTTCTCGGATCAGATCTGATTGTCAGGTGGTCCACGGATATCGACATCCCCGTCACAGGCCAAAGACCCACGCAAGCAAGAAACCGCAAAACAGGATCTTGTGTTTATTTTCGAAAAGTTGTAATTTTTAATTCTTTGTTATTTAAATTTCATTTGTAACGACTAAAGTTTAATGAAATCAATGATGAAGGTAACTTTTTCCGAAAACAAGCTGGCGACCACAGTGGGAGACAACAACCTCGCTGCCGAGGCTGTCGTGACGCAACCGGCATTCAAGATCCGGGTGAATGAAGAGATCGAATATGAGTTCGATCAGCAGAAGTTTGAAGAGTACCTCTCTTCCTCCTCCTCCAGATCCGCCTCTCCGAACAGGCGCAGGAAGGCACCCTCTTCCAGAAATGTTCGCGGGACCTTCGGCTCGAAGATCCAAGATCCCATTGCCGCCGCTGCGCCCGCACCACGCGACGTCCCCACGTCGTCCAACGTGGTCGAGACCGCAGATCCGGACTTCTTCTCCGCCGAGAAGATGGCTACTGAAGATGCTCCAGCATTGTCAAAGAGAGCACGCCAAAGACGGCGTCAACGCCTTGCTCGTCAGCTGGCTAAGGCTTTGGAGCCGATGGACGGGATCCGCTATAATATGGATCTAAAGTCCAGGCAGCACCGGGAACAACAACGGCGAACAACCAACTCTCCTCCAAGACAGAAACGAACGAATGGGTTCGTGTCAAGAGGACCCGCTCCACCCTCGAGGAGCGAATCAAGAAGCGTCGAACATTGCTCGCACATGCCCAAGCCCTTTTGCAGAAAGCAAAAGAAATGCAGAAGAAAGAAGCAGTGGAGAAGCCGCCTAAGTGCAAACAAGTGTGGAGGCCAAAGGCGAAGCCAGTGTTTAAGGCAGAAGTGAATGAGCCAGATCCCGTTTCCCCTCGTCCCGCATCTCCGATGGAGCCGGGTGGTAGCGTGGATCTCCCCAAATCCAGAGTCCCTTTGAAGGGTCGCCTCGGTCCTCTACCTGAAGATCGAGGTAAAGCACCCGTCAAGGAGCGATTGGGACCGTTGAAAGGTCCCCAAACAAAAGTCAAGACTGGGGGTCGTACTAATAAAGGAAAAGCCCCTATTACCGACCGCATTGGATTGCGAGTCGAAGTTCAAGAGCCCGTTGGACTTTCACGCTCTCAAAGGCGTAAAAGTGAACGAGTGACTCTTGGAGACGCAAATAAAGCGTCGCATCCCCAGAGGGAAACATATTCGTCTGATGATGATGGTATTATACCTGGGAAGTCATGCCAACGCTCTATGAGTTGCTCCAGTTATCAAACTGACGAGTTGTACTATAGAGCTGGGGGTATGGATAAGTCTCGAAAGAGATACGCTCAAGACACGGAGTCTCACTGTCCGTGTGCCAACATCATCAAGGCGGTGTTGTCAGAATGCTGTTGTTCTAAAATCCCAAAGAGAGTCTCGGTGTTCGAGAGAATTTCCAAACCAAGGCGTTTTCGTGGGAAGAAGTTCGTTCGCCAAGAGGACGAATACCTAAAAGTGTCTGCTAATATGACCGGCAGAGGGAAATCAACGCGACACTTCAACCCAGACCGGCTTGCCGGAGTATCCCAGCATATGACTCGGTTGCGATCAGGGACCAATAGGCGAAAGAATTACCGAAAGATGCAAAAGGGACTTCCTTTGGAAGAGGAGGTGTCAGATGCTGGTTCAGATTCTTGCTCGGCTATAGCGTCCGATGACACGGCTTCTAGCGCGGGACAACCCTACGAGTCATTCATGATCAGCGCCGAACAAGTAACCAAGATGCTTGAAGAGGCCCTGGCTAAGCAGAAGGAAAGTCTCAAGTTCGAGATGGAGCTGGCTATGCAGCAGATGAGATAAATGCATGACCAACAAATCGCGGCACTGACAGTTCACCAAGGAGAACCCAGTCGTCGCAATAATCCGAATCAAGATGAGAATGAACGGGAAGAGGGTAATGTTAATATCCCTCCTGTCAATAACAGTAACGGAGGCGGTCCCTCGGATGATAACGCGAGGGAGGACCACGTTACCTCTCCCCGAAGCCACTCGAAGACAGATACGAGTGAGAATAAGAAAATGAAGGAGGAGAGCAAAATCAACGCGTTGATGAATGCTCAAGAAGTGAAGAGGTCCGGCATACCATGCCCATACCCAAAAGAGTGGGACTTGATCCCGTATCCGGCAAAGTTCAACCTGATCAACTTCACGCCGTTCGACGGGAAGGGTTCCCCCACTCAGCATTTGATCTATTTCAAGTCCCACTTGGGGGTAATCTCTGACAACGAAGCTTTGATGGTTCGGTCATTCGTCGGCACCCTTCGCGGGCCTGCCTTCGATTGGTATCGGCGTCTTAAATTTGGAAGCATCAACAACTGGGAGGACTTGGAGAGCATGTTTCTCACTCATTTCTTCGATGATGATGCCGAAGTGTCGATCAGGACACTCTTCGATGAGAAACAAAAAAACGGAGAGTCGGTGGATACCTTCATCAAACGCTTCCGCAATCAGGCAATGAACTGCAAGGATCCCGTCACGGAGGAATTCATCTTGCAAACTTGTCATAACAATTTGTTCATTAACATCTTGGATGTTATAGGAGTAGAGCCGTTCAAGACATGGAAGGATTTGAAGGCCCGAGGAGAGCAAGCCGAGCGATTCCTCAAAAGGAAGAAGGCCGAGAGGAGCCAACCGATGGCTAATTCTCCGAACTCGAACTTCGCCTCTCCTGATAGGGGCAAGGCACCTGCAGCAGCTGTTGATCAAACGTCAAAACAGCAGTCCCGAAGACAGCAGAAGACTTTGGATCAAAAGGCCCAGAAAGAGTACTCGTTCAAGGATGAAGACGTTACCGCCATCTTCGAGTCTCTTCTCGAAAACAACAAAATCAAGCTCCCGCCCATCACGAATCAGGAGGAAGCTGAAAATACTACGGATCCAAAGTACTGCGCATACCACAGGAGGATTCTTCATCCCACCAAGGTGTGTTTTACTTTAAAGAACAGCATCCAAACCTTGGTTGAAGCTGGCGTCATAACGCTAGGGTAAGCCAATTGAGAACGGTGACACTCCGACAAGTATAAGAGTATAAACTGCTCCTTCCTACACTCCGAAGAGTATACGAGTATAAACTGTTTCTCAATCCTCCGACCGGTATAAGAGATTAAACTGCTCCCTGATACTCCAATAGGTATATGAGTCTAAACTATTTCCTTTCTTCCACGGGAAGTTCCTGGAGAATGTCATGCGTGGTATTCTTAAGGATAACCCGATCATGCAGCTGATGCAATGATAAACCCAGTCTCGTAAGAAAAGCTGGGGGTGGATAATTCATGTAACAGGAAGTTCCCGAGAAAATGTTACATATAATTTTCTTAGGGATAACCCGATCATTACAAATAAAATAATAAGCATTAAACCCACCGTTTACCTGGTCAAATCTTAGGACCTTAACCCGAAATCCCCTCTCGATTCTTTCAATGAACGAGAGGCCCACAAATTGAGCGATCAAATCTTCCTACAGTTAGGATCGTCTCAAACCTCCCATTCGGTCAAACCTTCTTACAGTTAGGACCACAACCAAAATCCCCTCTCGATTCCTCCAATGAACGAGAGGCCCACAAATTGAGCGATCAAACCTTCCTACAGTTAGGATCGTTTTAAATCCCCCACTTGGTCAAACCTTCCGACAGTTAGGACCACAACCAAAATCCCCTCTCGATTCCTTCAATGAACGAGAGGCCCACAAATTGAGCGATCAAACCTTCCTACAGGTAAGATCGTCTCAAACCTCCCATTCCCAATGCTCCCTTGGTCAAACCTATAAAAGTTAGGGCCAAAGCCAGAATCCCCTCTCGATTCCTTCCATGAACGAGAGGTCCACTTTCAAATCAAGTGATCAAACCTTCCTACAGTTAGGGTCATCTCAAACCCCCGTTTGGTCAAACCGTTAGGACCAAAACCACAATTCACTCTCGATAAACGAGAAATTTATCTTTAGTTCGGTAATCAAACCTTTCGACAGTTAGGGTTATCCGAATCTTTTCGATTCTCGGAGTGGAGATCTCACTCCTAGTTTCACCTTTTCTGGATTCTGGGGGTGGAGATCCCACCTCGAGTCTCCTTTCCAACTAGAGATAGAATATAAAATTCTTCCTCTTCGGTGCCGGGAGATAGAATATAAAATTCTTCCTCTTCTATTTTTTCAGTCCGTCTTTACCCTGAGAAAAGACACAATTCCCAACTTCCAATCCGTGCACTTTGTGCACGGAGAATTTTATCTCAACTCCTAAATAGAGATAAGCCTATGCCTAACACGCGTTGCCGGTTTAGTCTTTCACCGATTGAAAAAGACACCAGAGTATAATTCTGGGAAATTTTATCCCGAAACCTAAGTAGGGATAAGTCATCGCCTAACACGCGTTGCCGGTTTAGTCTTTCACCGATTAAGAAAAGACACCAGGGTCTAAACCTGGAGAATTTTATCTCGAAACCTAAGTAGGGATAAGTCATCGCCTAACAC